>LOND01000102.1:171122-189606 GCA_014220965.1 Paragonimus kellicotti | reverse complement strand
TAGTTCTCACACTCCAGAAATGAGATCTTGCGGAAACCATCAAGGGGATTAGCTGAACCCAGTCATAACTAGTAGTGATAATCATTATACTGCGATTCGGAAGGGCGACACTTGAGAATGACCGGAAGAGTGTTCCGGTTGACAAGGTTGTGTTGAATAAGACGGTAATAATATACAAATCATGTGAAATTCTCCGGATCAATATTGTGAAAACTCTGATCACACATGAACACGTGGCTAATTTTAAACGTTAGGATAAGAGCTTACTTTGATCTTATTTCTGCTCTTCGCCAAATTCTTGAGCATCGCCAACAACTGCTTTCATCGACAATGAAGGTGCGTTAGATTCAGTGGATCAACCTACATGTCTACACTCACTTGAACTCAGGGGTATATGTAACAAATATATGAACATACTGTTGGCACCATATCCCTTTACCTTAACTCGGACTTGTGCTTACAGTGAACTGTCTGACAGTTTCAGCACCAGGAGCGGCGTACGTCGAGGCTGTTCACTCTTACCATTTCTGTCCAATTTTGTCATGGACAAAATAATGGTGAGTTGTTCACGACACTTACAGCATTGAGCTTTTAACTGATCAACGACTAACTACTCTTAACGTTGCTGACGATGAGGTATTGTTTGACAATTCTCAAACAGCACAGACAGTGTTCGAAGTTACTCCGCGGTCTACAAAATGCAAACTGCTTCGATGAGATTGTTACGATTTCGCAGATTTAATGTTGATTGACAAAGTTGTGGTGGATGTTGACTGGTTTGTATACGTAGGAATTCGCACGAGCAGTGGGGTAGACATAAGGAATGAAACTGAATCTCGTATCTTCGAGGCTAGAGCGATGGTAGCTGATCTAGGCATGTCCTGACGGTAGTGAGGCACCTCTCTGGAGCTGAGGGTTCTCGCCTGTAAAACACCCATGATGGTTGTCTCACTTTACTGCTCCGAACTCTGGGTGATCAGATTAGAAAACATGATACGTTTCCAAATACTTGGTCGTCGATGGTTTCGTTCGGTCGTTCGCAGCGAGTAGTACCAACAGATAAGGATTGGGAGGCGGGACGTTTATTGGCGAGTGTTTGGTGCGTTCTTTTTTATTGGTAAGCATGTACATACTTAGATAGTTAGGCTGTGTTATGAAGATGGCAGCTAGCCGTCTGTCACAACGAACGCTTTCTGATGATGCCGTGGTTGACTGGTATACGGTGCGAGGTTTATACATGCTGAATTATCTTAGCAGGGTAAAGGCGTCTCCCGATGGGTCAGCCACCGTAGGTTGGTTCGTCTTCATAGCAACGGCGGTCGTAAGCAACAGCGTCTTTGAATATAGACACTCGGTGAATTGTCAGCTATTTGGACTCAGTGACATTGACACTGATGTTGTTTGGTTGGGCTGTCAATTAGTTACTTGACAGTGAAAACTGTTATTGGTGAGGACTCCATGTCTTCACTCATAGGTCGGTTGCCCGTTTTCATAGCTTATACATTTTTATGCCTTGTGCCCGATTTCGGATGTAGTCGTTTTTATTTGGTAAGTCTTCTCGCTTCCATTTTCTTCTTGACCGCGGTTTGTCATTCGCTTCATGCTTGTATGACAATGAGCCGTCAGCACTAACCTTGGATGTGCTTGTTGTCGCGACTGCTAGTGGCGACCTAGATGAGCTCATCTTTGCGCACTTATTGGGGGCGCGTTTTAGTTTCACTTCTTGTCAATACCACTCGTGGCATTCGCGTGCATCCTTGTTATTTTTCTCTCTCTTATCTCCAACACCCTTATGTGTATTGAATAGAGCCCACTAAAGACTGACATAAGATAATTTATACCCGGGCAGATTACAATGTGTCACAACTGTTCTTTACTGAAGACGGGTTAAGTTTACACAGCTCCAGACCACGAAACGAATATGAGAGGCATTGTTTGGTGGTAAGAGTGTCAACGTCACACACGTTTCCTTTTGTTCGCACAAAATGGGGTTACGGCACGTGATTGACTCGACATACCTTTGCGAATATTTATTCTGAATTTAGAATAGAACAAGAAAAATCTTTGTTAAACCAACATGTTGCCTTATCAAATGATAGCTTAGCGACCAATGGCGTTGGCTCCCTGGAGATTGCGTAACGATTTGTTTTGCCTGCTCTGGTAAGCGCTCAGAAGCCGTGGTTCCACGTTGACGTTCAGATATCCTAGTGTGGCATGCCCCGTATTTACAGTACCATTCGTAGAGTATGTTTGGTTTGGTGAACTAGGATGTCTTTCATCACATCCAAGGTGTGGGAATTCGGACCACTGTGCACACAGCGTATGAACAACAGCTAACCTTAAGCACTGTTCAGCTAATTGACACGTTCTTCTTTGAATGGCTTTTTCCTTATAAACTGTTGGTTGCGAGTTGTTTTGCATAGTAATCGTGTTGAACTGTCTTCTGGACCCCTTGGGATAACCCTTTTGAAGTAGACCGCTCTTCTTGGCGTACTTTGTCATCTAAAGTGTCATTAATACAGAGTCGTCTTACCCAATCATAGTGCGTGTACACACCTCTTTTGAGGTCCGAAGAATTCTGCCGAAGCATATATCTTGCGGTGTCGCTCTTGTCCGTTACATTCAGATTTGCGGCAGGAAATGGTTGTTTCCAACAGGTCTGCTGTTCAGTGTAAGTTTATTGCTCCTTCTTTTGGTTTCAGGCACAATCGTGCGCGCTTTGTGTTTGAATAACATGACGAATGCACAACTGGGGTTATTTGTGTTCTTTTATAGGCTGACTTGGCTGAATTCGATGAAACTATTCCTTTTGAGGATAGTGCCACCAATCAGCGAGTTCCGAATGACTTATCCGGCAATGTGGAGTTATCCAGGGACTCTGATGCGAACGACGCGGCTGATCCGATCACTCAGTTCGCTTTAAAAAGACGACGTGAATTTACAGGTCAGCCAAAGGAGCCGGACAGAACAGAATGCGAAGACGCCGACCTCACACCGCAACCTCCCGAACAAACGACACTTGCGGAAGAGACTGTTGAAAAATCTGTTGAACGTGAGCTGGTTGAGTTCGAATCCACTTTGCGTCCTATCGAACGATTTGGAATTCGTCTAGTAGAAGACCAACGGGAGGAAGTTTTAAACGAAGAGTTGGTTCTGGCTGATGTAAGCAAACTACCGTTTCATTGTTGTACAACCTTGTTGGTCAGTTTAGAACTTGTAGACTGAAACTGTCTTCTTTGTGTGGACCAGCGCTGGATATGGTTCAGCCATCACGTACAACGAAGCACACGTTTTCAAAACCTCTACACACTTCCAAATTTGCGCGTATGAGCTGTAAACTCGCACCCGGACGGAGGTTTTGCTACTGACTTGATCTAGGGTTGAGTTAACTGGACGGAGGTCGAAGGCCAACTGCATCTAGTCCTTGTGGATTTATTTATTCGAATTGTTTTATGCATATTTTTTTAACAACTATTGCACCGTAGTTGGTTTTTATACCACAGCTAGTGCAGAATAACGCAGGTGTCATTTTCGAAGACGTCTCCAACCGCCCATGATTATTGTCCTTAGAATCTCTGTCGGGAGGCCGGTATGTGTAGCGTAAACGTGGCTAGGATCTCACTGTTGGTCGCATGAACTGTGACTTGTAATGCCTCGTTTAGGTACTGAAGTATCTGGAGACCGACCAAGTTCATCATTGTCTGGTCGATCTCTGTCCCAATGACGACAGACATAGACTCTCTGACTATCACAGATTTATCTGTTTATCTAAGCACATTCTCACGTATCAGATTCCTGGTCACCCTCATTGTTTACCAATTTCGTTTTTGTGTGCCGTTTGTATGGTTTAGGCTCAGTTTGCCGAATCCAAAGAAACGTGGCGCTTAGACCAGTTAAAGGCGCTCCACGCGGCCGATGAAGAAAGGGCCGAGATCGAAGAGGATGATATGCTCTATTGCTACGGTTCCTACGATCCGTCGGCACAGCACTTGGCTGAACTGGAACGTCTCGAACGCCTGATTGCAGATGAAGAAGCCGCCGGAGATGGTTCCGTTCCTACACCGGGACAGCGTGGACGTAAGGCTCGTATTTCCAAACAGCTCCCTGGCACAAACGGAAAGCATGGTGGTACGCGCGATCGACTGCATAAAATCCAAAGCGGCTTGCAGACGGACACTTCGGCAACAGACGCTGGCTACGGCGAGCCGCTCACTGTTGGAAGGCTTAACAGCGGTCGATCGTGCAGTCGCCCGTTGTATGCCGAAACGAGTGATACGGACGACGACAACCTGGATACTACACATCATGAGGTGAAAACATGCATTCATACATGTTTGATGCTTAGTAAATTGTATTTAACTGGCATCAGTGTCACAACAGGTGTTAGAAAGGGTGAATCCTGAAGGGTGAAGAAATCACACAGATTAGCATTTTCCCCCATATTTACCAACCAGATTTATTTGCTCGTTGTCCTTTGGATCCCCGTCAAGAAACTGATAACGCCCTAGTAAGACATAGTTCGACATGATTACATACATGTCGTTGACCCGGACCACACATTAACCACTAGAATACCGCCTACTGGTCCAATCCAGTATAGTGTGGTAATCCTTTGATAACTTTTGAAGCAAAATTGATCGGTCGACAGCGTCTTAATTTAATCGAAGAAACCATTGAACGTCGGTCCTGTTGATGTCGATTGTTGCTACCATTATCTGTTTTGCCGCTTGTGTCGCTAGTGGATTTGCCTCCCAAGTTTTGCATCATTTATTCTCGGTGTTCCATGCCAAATGTGTTTGTGGCGGATTGTCAGGGTGTTCCAACACTGACGAAACCAGGCTATTGTTCATCTTTCAAGCGTGATTATATAGTCTAGAACTGAATTTTCGATAGGCGGAGGGATGTGTCCAAATTATGAACTGTTTTTGAGTGTAATGTGCTGAGTATACCGCTTAGATTGATGTTATCCATATGGAGTAGTCGTCTGTCCTGTCTGCCACAAGAAGGGATACAAGCATCAACATCACGACTTCTTTATCTGTATTAAAAACATAATCTGTTTGCTTATACTGTGCACCGTAGCTCTGATGTAGGGGTTGTATATTTTGTACTCCAGTTTGTCTCTACTATATTCGAAAGACTGTGGCTTCGGTATACTGTCGCCGAACCGTTATAAGCGCCACTTACGTACGACCGGCCTTATGGTTTTGCGTATCGGAAACGGTCAGCAGCTATCAGTCGTGGTTGCAATGAGCTGCAAAACTCGGAGTCGATACGTTTACCGCGGCTTGCACGCTGTTTGAATAGGTCAGAAAGCACGCATACATTAGGTGAGGGGCTCGCCTCTGTTTCTAAGGATGAACATCCGCAGAACGCATGAAGACAACCCCCTAGACTCACAATGAAGATGCAGATTCAGTGTCAGCAGAAAAAAAGTTGACAACACGGTCAGTATGAAACCGCATTCATACGCGTGTACGACTGGCCTTTACAGACTAGATCAAAACACCTTTCTGTGACATGGCGTTCATTGAAAGAGAGAACACAGGAACTTGCTGTTTATCATGGAATAGAATTGTTTTCAGGAACACTGTAGTCAATCAATGTCTAGTGTTTTCAATGGCACTGGCTTGACGGAAACGCTTCATTAGAGTCAGTGACCTAACGTGTTCGATTAAAGGTAAGGGCCTCTTGTGCTACACAACCTGCAGGTAAGCTGGCAACTCTTCAATAGGAACCACTGTTCCAAAGAGTTTCCCTTGTTGGTGTATACCGTGCAACATTTCACGATGCTCAATCTGGCATTCCATTGTGACTAGTTTCACCATTCTGTAGCCTCAGCGCGTGAGAATATCTTTAATCAAATCAAACCGACAATTTTTATGCTGCAAGTCGAGCCTCCTGTTTCTATTAACACAACTTGAGAAGGCGCCCTCCATATGTCACTGATGTGTGTTACTTGTTAGCATCCTGCCAGTCAGGTACCTATCAGAAAGCCAATCTGCACTGACTACGGCCACAAAATCGTAGTGATAATGAGTAAAAACAAGGGTGAACCCGGTCCCGGTGGAGTGTCAGCTTGAGTATAGACTTCAGGAAGCCTTATCGAACTGCCATCTTTACCCATATAGCCACAGACAGTACAAACTGATAAGCTGAGGTGAACTATCTACCAGACTAGCCTGATGTGAACAGGCTGAGCCAATCTTTGTAGTATTCACAGAGAAATGAGTACCTGTGCGCTGATTTAAAAGTATAAATCCACACTGTTCTCCGACACGAGCCTTCATTTAATCACCACCTGAGAATAAGGCCATTTGGTGCCAGGGGCATCAATTTTTAAATTGAGTTTTGCTTTAAAACTCACGCCATTCATGTAAACGTTTAGATCGTGAGCTGCTCACATGCGAACGAAGTTAATATAGCTCGGAGTAGGAACGGACTATTATCGCCACCATTAAGAGCTCCCGGCCGTTTTACTATTTTGACGAGCAATATGGTGATCACCGCTTTGTTTTGACGAATTTGTCATTGTTTAAGGTTTTCTCTGGCTCGAGACCTTGGCTCATTGATACCGGGGCGTTCGAACCCCCCTCTCTGGACACCCGCCGTTTCACCGTAAAGACAAAAGAAGCAACGCTCAGCGGGAAATGTTTACCGCAACATTCTAAGTAGATCGACACCGTGAGTGTGAGGATAACGACCAGTGGGGTGAAAGTGACCCCAACTGGTTAAGCGCCAGACACAGAAAAGTGAATCAACCATCAATTAGTCTGTTGAATCGTGTCAGACACCAGCAGTTTGTAAACTGCGAGTTATTCGACTTACTTAAGTTTGATCTTACGAGGAAGTTTCAGCATCTCTCCCATTAACGTCCCTATTGTGGGTTTTCTGTTCAATGACTCGTTCGATTACCTCGGCCTTCAAAAGCGGCAGCTGGCACTTGCAGACGTTAGGTAGTTTGAAACGGACGAGCGCACTACTGGGCAAAACTGGTTTTCGTCTGATCAGCAAATGAAAAACCGCGTTTCTGTTGGGTCATAACGAATACGTTCAACTGACCTTTGTATAACATCATCTACGCTGACATTGCACAATTCGTCCTCGCTCGATTCTTACGAAAGTGACTATTTTTAGTGATCACACTCGTTTCACTTCTCGTCCCAATTTGTCATTCTGTGTAGCATTCAAATCCCATCATGACAGTCACTTGATATCTTCTGATACCTGTCATTTTCTGTTGGTAGACGCTTTATCCTGAATATTTTTTAATCCGTTGTGACATTGTTTTACTCGTATCTATTCATACTCTCCAGGTTTACATTGAGCGTGACCCGACTGTTTAGCCCACGTATCACATTTGCAGATAGCTATACCAAGCCCTAATGTCGCTCACAAAGTGAACTGTCTAACCGTTAATTTTCCAGCGTTTCGGCGTAACACACGGCTCGAGTACTAGCCGCCAGCAAACCAACAGGGCTGTTCAGCAGTGGGAAAACTTCGAATCAAGTGGCACAGAACAAAATGCCACCCAACAGGAAATACGGAAATCCCGCTATTTGGGTGTTGCTGAAACGAAGACAAATGCGGACGAACCCGTAAGTTCCGGTAAACGAAAGGGTGCTCCGATCAGTTTCTTCCCCGTCAAAAAAGTGCCTAAACTGCACCCGAAAGTGTATGTAGCGAATGGCACGGATTCCTCAGATCAGTTTACTGTCGTACTTCCAAAACGTCGCGGTCGACCACCAACCAAATCCCAAAATAGGGTGGTTCCTGGCTCATTTGTACGATCAACTGTTCCCCGGTCGAATTTGACATCCTATGCAAACGCACCGAATCGTCCACTGGCTTCTGGCGTTGATGGGCGTGCAATTTCGACCCACACAGTTTCGACTGACGGTCCCGGTGATGTGGCCTGTGAGGAGGTTGTAGAGTGTTCTACCACAAACGAGCTTTCACTGTTCGAAACATTTGATCATCATCGGTATGTCTTATTAGGCGCTGGCAGAGGCCGACCAACTGTTCGACCTCGACCTGTTTGCGTCCGGCCGGCACGGTCAACGATGTGCAATACGCCTAAACACGTCCCAACAATCCTGAAATCAACCTCGACCTCGGATTTGGTAAGTGAGGTACACTGACCTATTTAACTTGTTTCAATTAAACTCTACTTATTTCTGTTACGATCTGTATATGCTTGATACCGAATTATTGCCAATTGCATTGCCGCCTGAAACTATTTGCGAATGCCAAGTGCGATGAGATGATGAGGCATTTGTCTTCTAACCTATGAAAACGATGATTAGCAATCGTGGTCGCCGTTTATCGGTTCACAGTCAGTTTGGTGATTCTTATATACTGGTTGCGAGCATCTGGAGATGACTCTTGGTGTGGTTTCCCCTTCTTCATTCCGACGTCTTGAATATGACATCGTTCTGTTCCGATTTTTTTTTACATCTCCCGCGACAAACTTATTCGACCACTCCATGTCTCAATACCAACCTCCTTATTTTGAAGTCAACAACATCCACTTTTCACAACAAGCAGAACTATTAGAAAGCTGTGAGCTGTACCTGACTTTAATGGCGTTGACGAAAATGAAGGTTATGCATGGAATTGTGAGAAATGGCTGCGGCAAAATTATACGAACACCCTAGGGTGCTTTGGTGCCCTCAGGCCGATATACTAGCCCAATGCAATCTAATCACCTACAAGTTAGGTGTCTTGAGAATCGGGTATGTGCCATCACTTAGTTGACACTTCAGCTATTGAACCAATTCACCAGTGGGCTGGACGCAAATTAAGTATTGTGTGACTACTCCTTTCCTTCCTATTTGCTCCGTCCTCGCCATGGTTGGCGAGCATAAATTCCACTCCGATTGACGTTGGGACAGCCGTGTTTTGAAAAGTGATCAGGAGTTGGCAATTAAAGCTCTTTATTCTGAACGTTTGTTCCAATCGATTTTGTAAGTTGAACGTCGCTTACAATCGCGGACGATTAGTTTATGTTAACCGAAATCCTTGACCACGTACCGGTTGTAGAAATATAGCCCAACAAGTTTAATTATTCCTGAGTAGTCCTAATCCTCCATTAGGGTTAACAGGGCAGTTATTGACTCCTCACGAGGCGATCGGGCGATTTGAGCATACTCAAGTAAATTTGGCTGGGGCTTTATGTATTATAATTTGTACCTAATATAAGGCCAATGGTGTATTGGTCAACACGGTTGCTCCGTGAAAGCGTGGTCGAACTTTAAATCGTGGCCGTGACAAACGTGTGCATCACTGACAGGTTTTGACAAGGATGAAACTCGGGTTTATTGCTTCTACTATCAGTTCTGGGCAGTGCTTAATTTGTAGTAACCAAAATTACTGACCACTTAAAAGTAACTAATCAATCCTCTTACTTTACAAGGCATGCTCTTACTTTCCTGGATTGTTATTTTGTTTTCCCATTTCATGGATTTCAGTCACGTCTAGATACGTCTAACCATCCAAATGCTCATCCGAAGCGATTCGCTTCGGAGACCGCTGTTACAACGCAACCCTCCCGTACATCCGTGACCGCCAAATCCCACCCGGGATTCTTTGTACCCTCGAGAATGGAATATCCAGCAAAACAATCCCAACCTCCTCCCGCAGCCCAGCGGCCCCCGGAGCCAGTCATCCCGGTCCAGTCAGTAGCTACAGGAGTGCGAGCCAGTTTGCCAGCCGGTCAGCTGTTCACACCCTCCGGTCAACCTGTGTTTGTCATCACCAGACAGATGAAAACGCCTAACGGTGGGTATCATTTTAACAACATGCTTATTTAAGGAACCCTTGTGGAACTGAATGATATGTTTTAGCTACTCGATCTTATTATGGTCAACTGCCTGTTTCTCCTTGACGTCAGTGATAATGCGCACATACGCTTACACGCTTTAGTTTTTCAGGAGGCGGGTTGCCTCGGTCAACCTTTGTCCACATCTTCGCTACTGTACGTTGTTCAGCCGGTTTGTGAACTAACATGCCACATGGTTGCCAGTGTCCATGATGAAGAGTTAATTTTGTAGTTGTGCACTTATCGTATCAAAGGTGCTTCAGGTGATGCCCATAGTCAGAACGAATCACACAGGATTCCATTCGTACCGTCGTTCTTAGTGACATTTCTACGTATCTGTTCCGTTTATCCTATCGTTTTTTCGGGGTATCGGTTTTCTCTTGTCTGTGAAAGACACGCTGACAGCGTTTAATCTGTTCACCACGGTTGTTCCTATCACCTCGCTACTCCTCTGATTACACACTGAGATTCCACAGGATTAAAGGGATCTGTCACTGCTACCAAAGCATCATTCACGTCCGTATCTAGAGTAAATGCTGATGCCACCGACGAAGTTACTATCATCTACAGCTGATGTGTGATGTTCTCTCATTACTAGATTCAAACTCGTTTCGTACATACGTAGCTTTTCATCCCCATTTTATCCTCCATTTCCATTCAGGTGAAGTCTATCAACAACGTTTCACTCACCCGGTGCTCCCACCACCTCAGTTTACTCAGGTCGTACATCAGTTGGCTCGACCTGAATCTACTCGACCTCCGTTTTCTGCCAGGGTATTCTCCACTTCTGTACCGCAGTTCAATGCCCGACCTTCAGTAATGCCTGCAGTTCAGCGAATCCCAATCGTGAGGCTGAATAGTCCTTCGAAATGCGTTCAATCATTGCTAGGTGCCGTTACCACATCAAATCAGTTGTTTCCTCAGTCATCACCTCTGAACGCTACTGTTCCTGTGTTGATGTCCTCAGGTGCATGTGCGCCCATACCGGTTATTCGTGTGCTGACTAATGACACGGTTAGAACAAACTCTTGTTTCCGATTGATCTCCCCGGGCAACTGTATTCCTTCCTCCACTGGCACTTCAGCCCAGCTGAATGTGAACCCTGTGCAACAGCCAACACTTTTCGGCATCGCTCCGCACAGTAGTTTGTCCGTTCCGCTAACTGTCAGTAGACCGGTCTCAGTGAGCCCCACATCTTCCGGTGCTCATTCGGGCACCTCACATCCCAATGTTGTGGATTCCCAGACTATCCGATGCAGACGATTTTTCCCCACGCTTTCAAACAAATCGCCCTTGCCAGGCTCTTGAGTTCAAATTGCTGACCTCGTTTTCAGATATTCTAGCTGTTTATTCGGCCAGTACTCGGTGTACATACGTGTGAATCTATGGTTTTACTTGTGAAAGACGATTGAAACTGTACAGACCCTTCTTATGGCTTTTTATCTTCCCTGGCATCCGCCCCTTCTCAGATGGAATGGAATGGATTTCTCATTTTGTGATTTTAGTCACTCTACGATTTACACATTAGATGTCACTTATTTGATCAGCCGTTTTGCAGTATGATCTATTGATCTGTCGGGAATCGGAGCCTCATTTCTTACTACGCGACCCGGATACCAATCTGCTTCAGCGCTCTGCAAACATTTTTCTATCGCTGATCTGATGTTCGTCCGTTCTAGCTCCAGATAACTTGTGTACAGGTCGGACAATTCGAGCCGCGTGTTACTAAAACAAAGTGCAGTCCGTATGTGTACGTACAGCGCCATTACAAAGAATGCTGCGGTACAGAAAACTAATTTACTCCGACAAATAATCTACGAAATCCTACCTTACATTAGGGAGACATTTTTTAGTGTAACAATATTCGCGTTATGTGCTCAGCTTTCGTCTTCATAGTTAGTTTACAACTGAACAATTTGCACTTTTTCGTTGTAATGGAAGAACACGCCGTTAACAGATGTCGACTTTGGGCACGTTCGCAAAGTGAAAGTACGTCGTATGACTTTTTAACAGTCCGTGAGCTTGTGTGGACACACCGTCCGCTTCAGGTCGATAGTTGATGCACTGGTTGCGGCCACAAGCGCTCTAAATTTAATCTACAGTAATACGTCAGTAGTTAACACTCACGACAAGAAATAACAATAGAGAAAATGAAACTTAATTCAAGTGGACCCTGCATCCATACTAAAACGTTCAATATTGAGGTAATTATACCTCGAAATTATAAGGATAATGTTTAGTGGTTGTTGAAAATCTTTTCTCATAGCATGACTGTCGGTTTGATAGTATGCACTATAACGGATCAAGTAAAACATCCTTGGCAGAGGAGTCCCTATTCTCTTTGTCGAATAGTCATTATCGGTGTGAAAGCAAGGACGCTTTTGACAACCGCCGATGACAAGGGTTTTCCGTTGGAGCTCAGCATCAGAATGTGTAGTTTCTGGATTGCGGAAAGTCGGACGGCGAACAAGGTTAAAACGACTGGATTATTTCAAACCCAACATCACCATTCAAGCTGTCTAGTTTCCACCACAAATCTTGTTTGCGTAAAAACGTTTCAGATAAATTGGTCGAAACTGCGCGGCTGGGATTGCGAGAGTAGTCTTACGGTAATGGGTGTACGTATTCCTTGCCGTTACATTGCTACTGTCGAGTACGGCAAGGACTGAACGAAGGTGTAGATTGGCTGGAAAGTTCCTCCTGCGTTTGATCACATGGAAAGAATAGATAAGCAGTGTGCACGCGTGTGTGTGGTTTCCGCAACGAAACCGGTTGGATATAACAGTTTGCAGAGTCTCTAAACTTTAGATGGCTTAACCTATGCAGTTTCAGGCCCAAACACCAAGTCAGTCGGGTGCACATGTTCACAACCTGTCAATACACAATCATACTCTGTTCAGCTGTGTAGCCTGAGCGAACTATAAAGTTTTAATGGAAGGAGAACTTCTGTGTGTAGTTACGTAAGAAGACAAAAATACCTTAGTATATATACAAAGTTATTTTAATACAAGAAGTGATTATACAATTCCCATGTCATGCTTCACTCTTAGTAACACCTGCTGAAAGGCCCAAGTGTTTTTTATGCGTTTTCGCTTTCGTTTCTTCGATCTCGTTGTCGTTCTCCCAGACAGGTTTGCACATTTCCGGTTCTTTTTCTTACAAGATAAAGGGTTGGGTGCACGAGGTCGCTTTCTCTTCCTCAGTTGCACAGGTTCCTTGCAGAGGCCGAACTTTTTATCCAGCGCATCAATGACAACACCCTGAAGTAGATCACAAAACCGTTATAGACAAATATATAAAGTTCTTAGGGTTTCTTCCATTGGCGGATGTAAATTTGAAACTGGTTTACTTTTTATGGTAGGCATTGAAAATGGACTTTTTTCGTCAACAGCGACAAACTTACAGCCTCATGAATGAATAAAACATTTCGTTTTGCAACTGGGTTATTGCATCGGACGAGAAACGGTGGTTGATGGATTCCCGCTAGGAAGGTTTGCGCCTCTAATGCAAATCTAAAAAACGATCAGGGCATCTACGTGGCGGTTAAGCATCACTCAGAACCACTGACGTATTGCTGTCTATGATGATGA
The DNA here is from genome assembly GCA_014220965.1 of Paragonimus kellicotti. NCBI lineage: Eukaryota > Metazoa > Platyhelminthes > Trematoda > Plagiorchiida > Troglotrematidae > Paragonimus > Paragonimus kellicotti. The sequence goes on along the minus strand of LOND01000102.1, from coordinate 176,196 downwards.
TTAGGATATCTAAAGGAAGAATCAGGTGACAGCACACATGTTTTATGTTATTCGGACGGTCGCTCAGTGAAATGAACATTGGTCGTTCTGTAACCATATGAAAGGCATATCAGTTAACCACTAACACAGAATTGAATGTTACCCAACACGACTTGATCAGAGACCTAAATATTATCCGCAGGCAAAGTATCAGAGGTACTTAAAAGGATTGTGCGCATTACGTTATCTAAATTCTTGCTTGGTATGTTAGAAGATGTGTTGACGATAAGATCGTACACTGTAATCTCACAAACTTAATCATAGCTCACTGAACAGTTGAGCGTGTTTCCGTCTCATAAATGCATCGCCTAATTCGGTTGCCCAACCGAAGACTCAAGCCTAATTACCTACGCTCTTATTTTCCGCAGGATGCGACCACCCGGAATTCGAGGTTATCATCATTGAAAGTATGACGCCATTATTTCCGTTGATGTTTAACTGTAACGTTATCATGAAACGCTCTAAGAGTAAAGGGTCGAACATGGGACATAGAGACGCCCTTCAACGCGACTATATCGTATAGTGTTCTAAGCAAACTAAGTTCCGGTTTCGCAGCAGATTAACTAATCACTTGATTCCAGTTAATAGGAAACAGTTTTGGCATCAATCCTCCAACGTGTGGTTTTTAATTAGCGAGTCAAATCTACGCGAAAAGGTTGATAATGACTGATCAGCAGTCGATGCTGTCTTACTTCTATGTGACAAAAATATGCATGCAAACAGACAGAAATCTGATAATGAAAAGGTAAGATAGAGTAGGACTCCATATATAATTCATCTGGGTCCGCGTTCGAGCAATCAAGCTGTCTATAGTTTGTGATCAACACGCGATCTCGAACAAGAAAGAATGAGAGCGAAGCGACATCCACAAGATAGCTTTCTTGCGACATTTACTACTTCGTTCCATTAATCGTCCTGGCCTCACAGACGGCTTAACAAGAAGAAGCAACGCCAAGGTTGCCGAGTGCTACTATTCACCAACTATCTTATTGCTCCCAACCAAAGATTAGGGGATTCACGAAGACTCCAATCCGAAAGATAAAGACGGCCCACGCCTCCCATCGTCATTGAAAATAGTACAGCAACGGTTGGCGCTAAGGCTAAAATGCCAGAAAACCAAGACGAAAATGGATAAGCTTCCGTTCTAAAAAGAATGTGGCCTTGTACATGGTCTTGCCTAAACCCCTAAATGCAACATCAAAGTGCCCACCTCCTGCAAATAAACAACCGAGTTACACACGCAGGTAAGGCGGCATCACAGAACGAATTTCTCACGGCTTTCAACACATCCCTTCATTAACTACGCCTGGTTCGCTGGCAGTTCAGTCAAACAACAACAACATTCACGACACGATCTGCCGTTATCTCCCGGTTGAAGTTATCAGCCACTGTTTCTGCTAACCACATGGGCACCAGCCCGGGAGGCGAATCCGATGTATAGGTGCTAACCTACTGGTAACTGTTATTCCTATTTCTAGCTTGATAAGAATTACATATTGTACTTTCTAAAGTCGTTAACTGAGGACTTTGCGTCTCGCTTTAGAATGGAAGATCAGCAGAATGCACCGTATCAGAAAAGATGGTTTGGTATTTCGACGGCACATTCTAGCCGTCCAAAGTTTCAGCCGAACGAAATTGTTCAAAGTTCAACAGAAAATCTCGCCTAATAAACTCACCATCGGTTGCCTGTTTCGAATATCCGAAGCATTCGATCGAACTACAAGGTCACTAATTAAGTACCTTGATACATTTCACACCAGTTGTATTGGATGCTGTCACAGCTTCACAAGTATGAGCTCTAATTACATTTCTCACACAAACCTCCTTACCAGTATACACGGCACGCCGCTCTTCGCAACAGGACAGTTAGACGGTCACCGTAGACCCAACCTGAGCTAAAGTGTGAGAATTGAGCCTCAACAGTATGTTCACAAACTTGTGTGGCACGCTACTGCGTTTGAGCAACTCGACGTGCAAACTGTCCCACTGAACAGTACGTACACTTGAAGCGACCGAACACAGACAGCGGTGGTCAAATACCTGTAGACGTTAGGTGAGATGGCGGCTAATCGAGCTCAGTGGCGTGAATGTTGTCGTTGTTTGGCCGAGTTGTCTGTGAAGTGACGCGGGGCAGTGAAAGCCGTAAGGAAGCTGTCTTGCTGATGACGCCTTACTTTCACTTACAGCTCGGTTGTTTGTTTGCAAGGTGTAGGCATCTTGATGTTGAATGTTTGAATATGGACGTAGTTATTTTTAGTACTTAGATTCATTCTTCTCTCGTTTCTTTTTCTCTCTCCCTGCACAGGTTTTGCTTCCTTTTTTCCTTCACGGTTGTGTGGCAGTTAAGCATCAGTGTGAACCACTGATGTATTGCTGTCTATGATTATGAACAACTGAGTTAAAACTTCCATTAGTCCTTCGCCATTGGTTTCGACCTAACCGGCACAAAGCTACCTGGGACAGCAGTCCAACTACGATTGGAGGTTGAAGTACAACCACAGACCTCTTTTAATATATGGCACCAAACGTACTAGCAAGAGTACGACATTGCAGGCCTGTAGGGAGACATGGCAAAACCAGAGACCAGCTTAATCGACCCTATACAGGTTCCACCAACGATCTACCCTGCTTGCTTTTTTTACAGTCGCGTGTGCTATCTACTGAGCTGATAAATGGACGCTTCGGGCCAGTGATACGGATAGTTGAAGAGTTTGCTGGTATTCCAAAAGGCAGAAGTGGTTCTCACTTTGTTAACTTTCTTGGTTAGGTAACGTTCACGAGAAGCGATTAGGCCGTCTGAGCCCGTTACAGACGTCCCTCCTTAATCTGTTAGACAAGTTGCTATAAGGAGTATGCCGTCCGGTTTTCAACAGTTTTGACAACTTTTTGAGACCAGGTGTTTGTTCGACTGGCAAACAGCCGTGCAGCGAACTGAAGTATTTGCTGCCTGAATTGTGTGTGAAACGTGCGGCCAGCAGTAATTAGAGCCTGGACAATATTGGATTGTCAAAGTGGTGACAAGCTAGTTTTGTGCACATCCTTCAGGACACGTACGATCAGCTGCTCAATACCTAACCGTCACGATCGGTGATGTCGTTGACCGATTAAAAAAAGAACAATGTGATGACATACAAGTTTACTGCCTGAATCTGAGAACGTGCTCCAAGATGATCACCAGACCTTAATGGAACTACGTAATTTATAACCAAAGGCAGCACGATCCACCTGAGACCAAGACCGGTTTGGAGAAGAACAATATGAAGTAAAACAATGAGATGAATCGTATCTAAGACAAGTGCTGACTAAAAGTGACATGTACACATCATACAATTGTGACAACTACTCAGCATCAGTTGAAGGATGTGATACTAGCCCGGGCCTGCTAACTGGAGGGGGCTAGATTGCCCTAAGGCTGCCGACCTCTGTACTGCTACCTTCGATTAAAATGATTGATAGAGCTGCCAACCTAGGAGTACTGAAAGGACTAGAGTACAAAACGACACTTACAGTGCTGCCACTACATTGGGGGTTTCCGTATGGGTGACCCTAACACTAGTCAAGCGGACGATGGGAGATCTACGGATATCAGAAATCCAGTCTACCAATGCAACTACAGCAAATGTTCTGCGGGATACACCGAGTCCAGATAGACCAATAGTGGCGGCCCTGGAACATTTGCTTTTTTATACAGTCCTTTCGTGTTAAATAACTATGAAGTCATTCGACGTTTACAACCAATATTGCACTGGCGATGCGGGTGCCGTCACTTGAATATGTTCAACAGTGTTCTGCATTTGAACAAGTGAAACGTAGTAGACGCCCAATTGCAATGCGTCTAACTTCCCGCTGAGTGCGACTCTTCAGTTTTAGAGCGTGAACACTGAACATACCCATGTTAAATTGCAGTCTAGGGTTGAGCAGGAACCAATGGCCGGGTGGTTGCGAATGGAAGTTACCTAAGCAGTGTTACCATGGTAAGCTCTCTGTTGTAGGATCTGTTGATCTGTGAGTTGTCTGTGAAGTGAGTGCACTTAATGATGCGGGGCAGTGAAAGCCGTAAGGAAGCTGTCTTGCTGATGACGCCTTACTTTCACTTACAGCTCGGTTGTTTGTTTGCAAGGTGTAGGCGCCTTGATGTTGTATGTTTGAATATAGACGTAGCTATTTTTAGTAGTTAGGTCCACTTCCCCTCCCCTCCTCTATTTTCTTCTTTCTTCCTATATAAGTTTTTTTTCTTTGTTCTTCGTGGTTGTGTGGCAGTCAAGCATCAGTGTGAACCACTGATGTATTGCTGTCTATGATGATGATGATGATTAGAAAAGAGAGATGAGAAGAATCTAAGAGTCAAATTAGAAGGGGCAATAGAGAACCGGTCAACAGTAGCATATTAACAATCCGCCGAGTGTGCTAATGAAACTATCTACATTCAACTCAAAAACAAAATGTTTGTCCGTCATCTATTGGTAACATACAAACAAGGTGCTGAAGAAAGTCACTAATCAATACTTCCGGAAATTACGGGGTTCAACAAAACATCGCAACGTCAAAGCCGTCAATGCAGGACAACATGATAATGATGTCCCTTGTGACATATTTGTAGGGAGGCCGATTTTAAATGCCATCCGTCAGATTTGTGGAACCAAAAATTCTCGATCTAAAGACAGCGGTCGTCCAACCTAGATCAACTGGAACGGCTCAATAACAATCCCAATCGTTCCAGAGTCATGAAGTTCCTGACCGGTGTAGTGCTGCTGCTCTGGTGAACTCGTGCTTGCTTCCCTGTGACGACGGGACCCGAATGGTCAGCTATTGCGTTCCAGACTGCCCTTCGTCGGAAACAGACGTGGTTCTAGAGCTCAGGTTATTGAAGCGTGATAAGGCTCCTGGACCAGACCTCCTCTCTCCTTCTCTTTTCAAGGATGGCGGGAAAAGGTTGGTATCAGGACTGACAAAACTCATTCAGACGATTTGGGAGACTGAAGAGGTGCCTCGCGATTGGTGCTTATCAGCAGTGATCCCCGTTTTCAAAAAAGGG
>LOND01000102.1:110553-140694 GCA_014220965.1 Paragonimus kellicotti | reverse complement strand
TATTAAAGTCTTGTTTGTTTAGGGCATATCACCAGATTCCCGTGGCCCCAGAAGAGATAGCTAAGACGGCAATCACTGCCCCCATTTGGACTGTATAAATTTGTCCGCATGCTATTCGGGTTGCGAAATGCAGCGCAGACCTTTGAGAGGTTTATGGACCAAGTCCACCGTGGTCTACACTTTGTGTTTGTCTTTACTGATGACATTCTCGCTGCGAGCGAGGACGAACATCAGCATATGTAACATCTCCGTGCAGTCTTTGAACGCCTCGATCAGTATGGCGTGACCCTAAACCCGATAAAGGGCATTCTTGAAATAGACCCCATAGAATTTTCAATTCACCGAACAACCCGTGACGGTATTGAACCCCTACCAGAGAAAATCACTGACCTTGAAGACCATCCGCCACCACAATCCCAGAAAAGCATACGTCGGTTTCTAGGCATTGTAAATTAATATTGTCGGTTTATCCCGTACTGTTCGGAGTTGTTATAGATTTGTTGATGAACAATCTCAAATATTTTGTTTTATCGTCTCCGGCTAAGGCTGCATTTCTCGCAGCCAAAGACGCGTTATCACAAGTGACAACCCTGGCACACATGCGTGTAGACGAAGGTTCGGATCTCATTTTACAGACCGATGCATCCCAGTCAGCTGTCGGCGCTGTTCTGCAGCAGATCGTGAATGGTCAAGTCCAGCCGTTATCATTTTTCTCCCGCAAGCTTCAGCAAGCTCAAACGCGCTATAGTACCTTCGGTCGCGAGTTGCTGGCTATCTTTCTCGCCATTAAACACTTTCGTCACGTGTTGGAAGGCAGGCGTTTTGCTGTCCTAACAGATCACAACCACTTATTTATTCCTTCAACGCCAAGCCCGACCGTTATTCTCCAAGGGAAATTCGACAGTTGGACTACATTTCCCAGTTCACAACGGACATACGATATATCGCGGGAGATAAAAACACCGTCGCCGATGCCTTGTCCAGAGTTACTTTAAGTGGTTTACACCGAACTGACACTGTTAATTTGAAGGAATTAGCCCGAGCACAAAACAACGACCCGGAATTGCAGCAGTGTCGCACCTCTTCTTCGCTCAAACTTCGGGAGTTGCCTCTTGCCAACTGCGAAGGCACAATCATATGCGATACCACGACAGTCAGCCCTCGCCCATTTGTGCCAGTAAACTTCAGACGTTCTGTTTTTAACAGTCTTCACTGCATGTCTCATCCCAGCGTTCGTGCCACCGTCAAGCTNTTGGCGGACCAGGTACATCACAATTACGCTCCTCAGCAAGTAGCTCAACTGCAGGCGTCTTGGTAGTCGCGACACCCTTTAACAGGACGTCTCAAACCTGAGAGAGCAGTTTTCACAAATGTCCTTGCAGCTAGCCACTCTAACGAAACTGCTAGCAGACAAACGGTCACCAACACGCTCAAAGTCCCGCCCACGAAGTAGGTCGCGCACACGACACTTCGACAGGGGTGTGTGCTATTATCACCGTCGATTTGGTACACGTGCTCGTCGTTGCAACCAGCCCTGTTCCTTTCGGAAGGGTGAAAACCAGACGGGAAACGACCAAGCCAGTCAGTAATGGCGACGGCTGCCACTGGCTCGTACTTATGTCGCCTGTTTTATGTATTCGACCGCTCAACGTCCCTAAATTTCCTAATTGATACGGGCGCTGAGGTTAGTGTTATTCCACCCACTGGTGACAAGCATAACCTCAAACCAGTGTCGTATACCCTACAGGCCGCTAACCGCACCACCATACAGACCTACGGAGAGAAACTACTCACTCTCGACCTTGGTCTCCGTCGGCAATTCCACTGGACCTTTACCGTTGCAGACGTACAGCACCCAATTATTGGAGTTGACTTTCTTCACCTCCTTTGGACTCGTGGTGGATGTAAGGAGTCGGAAACTGTTGGACAGCACAACAAGCCTTGTGCGTACACGGAAAGGCCACATCGATTAATTCAATGGGGATTACGTTCGGCCTTACCAGACAACAGTTTCGCAACTCTGCTTCGACAGTTCCCACGCCAGCATGGTCCACGCGGTCAAATGCCTTAGCAAAGTCGAGATATACTACGTCTATTCCATTTCCCTGATCAACTGCTTTCGTCCACTGGTCGGTGGCTATCAGCAGATTTGTAGTACACGAACGACCCTTGCGAAATCCGTGTTGCGCATTGGAGAAAACTCACGAGAGGTGAGGTACTGGTGAAGCGAGTCGTATACAAGCGCCTCTAAAATTTTTGAGACGCTTGATAACAAAGCAATTGGTCTGTAATCACTGGGACAATTACGCCTACCACCCTTGAAAACGGGTGTGATGCTCGCGAGTTTCCAGCTGCTAGGTACTGTTCCCTGGGAAACGGATTGCGTAAACAGTAAGCTAAGTGGTTCAGCAAGCTGTTCGGCCGCTTCACGCAAGGCCTTGGGAGGTATACCGTCGAGGCCAGGAGAGCTGTCCCTAAGGCACCTGAGTTTAGCCAACACCGCCGTGGAGGATGTATCCACAGTGTATGTCATCGATTTCAGTGTCAAGATGAACCTGAGGAACTGATGGTGACTGCGCAAAAACACTGCTGTAAAACTCAGCGAGGACATCAGCGGCCTCCGTATCAGAGCTAGTAAGGCCTGATGGGCCTAAGAGTTGTGGAACTCCAGCTTTCGCCTTGCGAGTTGATGCTACAAATCGGAAGAGGCTATTTGGGTCAGCGATAAAGCGTTCTGTAAGACGTTGTTGATAATGCAGACGGTCATGTCGAATTAGCGACGTACACCGATTCCTTAAAGCAGCGTATATTTTTGATCAACTTCAGATCCCGATAATCGATAGCACGTCCAAGCATGACGCTTCTTCAGAATGAGTTTAAGTGTACTAGAACGCCTTTTACTTGGAGGCTTGTTCCGTTCAATGCCTGATAATGACGTAAGTTCATCGGCGGCTGCGGAAAGAAGGGCAGTAAGCTTCGCACGGAGATCATTTACAGAGTGAAGTGGGGTGTAGTTCACCCAGGACTGTTTCCAAGTAGCCACGTAGTTTCTGCACATCCATTTTCCGGAAGTTCCTGCGATATTAGCCGTTGAGCTGACCGGATTCGTAAAGCGAGTGTAGTCGAATATTATGACTGCGTGATTAGTTATTCCCAGCGGTGCGGTGATCGTAAGGTTGTCGACCATCAACTCTTCGTTAGTGAATAAATAATCCAGCCGCGACGGATTATGGCCAGTACGCCACCGAGTGAAATCAGATATGTGCTCCGTTAAGCCCAATGCTCCGATTGTGTGAAAAAATCGCGCAGACAGAATTTTCAGTGCCCGCGTACGAGAAAGCCGGAAAGTTGATTTCAGGTAAGTTGAAATCGCCCATTAAGAGAACGTAGGAAACTCATAAAATGGATAGAAATTACATTCCAGATAACGAGTTCGTCTTTTGAAACATTTGAAGATGGAGGACGATAGATGACCACCACTGGCCAGCGTTCGGAACCGGTTAGGTAAATCGAGCAACTAGCTGTTTCTTGAATAACAACAAGTACTGGATCGTTGAAACGGAAGGCCTAGAGATTTATGGACATAGAGGGAGGAACCCCGCCTCTGCCTTCAGTTCTATCCGCACGGTAGATAATCATATCCTCTGAAGCGAGCTCAGAATCTAGGTAGGAAGTGCTGAGCCACGACTCCGTTATGGCAACAATCCGGGGCTTTGCGGAAGAACAAAGTTCGCGAAGCTCTGGTAATTTATTTACTAAGCTAAGCGCATTTGTGTACATGCACCTTACAGAGTTAATGGTAAACGAATGAACGTTATCCTGGGATTCTGAATGGGTGGTTCATTCAAAACGCAACGCTGATGGAGGTCGCCGACTCCACAGGAGTCGGCTGTAAAGAGTTTCTCGTCATTGAATCCTTCAATAGGCACCACTAGGCGACTGGTACGCGTGCGATGATTGGCTTTTAATAAATCTCGTTCCTCTTTAGAACGATCGGGGTGTAACGAAATCCCACCAGGGATAAAACGACGTCTATGGCGGAACCGCTCCAGTATGTGCGATGCCATCTCATGCGAGGTGACAGTAATTTTGAGGAGTCGTGGTCGAGATTCACCCGACTCCGGCTTGGGCCGCAGGATGCGGTGAATACGTTGAACTTGGACGTTGGTAAGTTCAAGTGCAGTTGACAGGAATCGCCACTGACTCTTGTCGTGTTCCAGATCATCGCTAACGGAATCGGGGACACCCCTAATGATAACATTGCGAGATCGGTCAGTGGTTCCAGTTCCCTTCTGTGCGAGCTTCCGCCTCTGGCGTTCAGCCCATGGTATATCAGGGTATATCCGGGCCCCAGAGTTGTCCAGCAGCTTATGTGCCGCTAGAAGAACGTCTTCAGTCAAAGTGGATGACGGAAGCACGACCCTTGCTAACCGAGGTTTGTCAGCATGTGGCGAATCCAATTTCCTCGCCAACCTCGTGATAGAGTTTGGGACATTTGGATTTATGCCCATTTTTGTGCAAAGACTCGTCCAAAGCTCTCTATCATGCTCGTCACGGAGCGTTAAGCAGGTGGCGGCACATTCCGGAAGGTTCTGAACAATTACAGAATCCTCCCGAGCAGATGAGCTCAATCTTTTAGGAGCGACGGTGTTGGTGCCCTTGGAGAATTTCGCCGAAATTACGCCATCATTAGTGTAGCTCTCGCGAACAGCAGGACTGGGCTTCTTAGGTAAGACCGAGCGAACAACCTCAGAATTAGGTCGTGTTTGCTTGCATGCTGTTGGCGGGTTGTCAGCAGTAATGGGCATGAGCGTTTTCGGAGAAACCGAGGTAACCCTCTTTGACTTTGCTCCTAAAGCAACCGACGCATATGATACTGTGCCTGTAACACTCGCGTTACATACCTTACTGAGTACAGCCCGTGGATCAGGGGATGTCACATCCACTGCGTATGATGAGGTGCTAGCTTGCCTAGCGGTTCTACAACAGAGGCAAACAAGGTGGATGCAGTCCAGCCGTGTTGCTGTCAACATTTTGTAAACCTCGCTAGACATGCCCAGACACGAGGTGTGAAACCATGTGTCGCAGAGCAAGCACTGCATGGCGTGGTCCCTCGCGCGGACAATCTTTTCACAGGATCCACAGTTAGACCTTTTCACCATTACTGGGGCGACTAAGCGAATAGGAATCAGTTCAATTCGTAATTCACGAAGTCTTTAGGGTGAGGAAACAGTTGAATATTAACCAAACAACGTAGAGAGAAATTCAAGCTCCCAGTATTCAAACGTCCCGGTTGTCGAAGTTTAGATTGCGTTACCATAGACGAGATCGGGCCCAGCATCTGAAAAAGCCGGTCCCACCGTCGTTGTGCACTGGCTTCAAGCATTTTCGAGTTATGTCAAAGTACCTGCTTGCGTTGAGTGTTCGACGAATGCTGTGTGTTTTATAGAGATTTGGTGACCTCGTTTCCTGCCCCTATTTATTTCCTTCTGATTTCTTCCGTTTCTTCTATCATTTAAAATCTTCTCGGTGGTGGTCGCGAGCCTTTCCTGCAAAAATGGCGGGACCACTAAATTTATGCTCACGACAAACCATTTCCCTCATGAACTTTAATGATAATTTATTACCAAATCTCGATATTGACTACTTGTACAAACGTCCTCACACAGTGTTTTCTTCCCTCCCAGTCCTGCATTTTCTTCGTGTACCCTGGTTTCATTTGCGCTTAGTTGCTCTGCCATTACGCGACTGTTGCATTTGATCATGTTCACGTGAACCGGTTAGTCTCGGAATCTGTATATTTAGTGGATTTAACTTTGAGGTTTGTTGTTATCTTCTTTTGATTAGCTTATGCTTTTTTGTACCCTAGCACCTTATAAATAAGAAACGCGCCAGTACGACGGTCTTCCCTTTGAGATCCGAAGTCGGTTGCTCGGCGGGCTCAGAATTTATAGACGCTCGCTGCTTACAGACGCGACTATTCTAGATCCAGCCTATCGACAGATGTTGCGAGTAGATTGAGCGCTGCTCTAACAACCACTAGACGTCCAGACTTAACATGGTCCATGCTGGTCGTCAGTACAAAATTACGCAACTCCATTCTTCCTTTTTCTTCGGAGTTTTCTATAAGGTTCAAGAGGGGACTAACTTTTGCTTCTTCTACGGACGGAGAAGTGTACGGCATCAACAAGCGCTTTATTCAGTCTGCCGATGACACAACTCTATTGATTCTCAGGGGTCAGCTTGAAACAGGCTAATTCATAGGTCCTGGCGCCCGTGAGCGCTTACGTTGGCTGTGCCAAACATTTATCATTCGATGGTAAGGAAGAAGTCACGTTCAGGTTGGTCGTACCTCCTCACATAACTAGTATCGTGGTGTATACGGGGTTTCAGGCCGACGTCCGGCGGCTGGCCAAAAACTCCACAAGATCTGAGCCACAGATCTATCCGTTAGCAAAGCCTGCGTTTGATAAACTGAAATTCGCCAGGCTGTGAAAACTTGGTTGCTCTTGGACGCAGCTAACCAACGTGTAACAGTGTGCAGAGCCTGAGACCACCAAGGTTGAGACCAACGGTAGACAGTACACCCACGACGCCCTCCGTAGTCAGTGTGCATGAACAAAAGGTAACCAAGTTCATTCACAGAAACCCAGTCAATTCAAAGGTGCACATTCGAGGAGCAGATGCAACACTTCCCCATTTTTGTGAGTCTGGCAAGGCTCTGCGTCTTTTTAGCAGCCCGTCACTGGAGAGCATAAAATCACACGACTGGATGTCAACTTTCAGCAGCGCTTGAACTCGCTTGATGCCCGATCCGGTGAAACTGGTGTCTGCTGACTACCCTGCAGTACACTTGCCATAACCAGGCAGTTTCCAGCACAAGCACTCATACGAAAGTTGAGTGTCAGTGCTGTGTCGGCCTCCCATTCAAGCGGTATATGAAGTAAGTTATACTCTGTAGGACCCTATTAATGCGCGTGCGTGACATTTAATTTTTTCACTGTGACTGGGAGTCGATCATCAGTTGTCAAGCAGGGCCGGACACCCAGATCATTTCCGCCGAATGTGTCCCGCATGAATCAGGAAATTCGCTACAGCTTCTGTTTTCTGTGATCGCCCCTGACCGCCAGAGGGCGGTTTACGTAAGTCATTAACTATGACTGGTCAAATGAGTGTTTTTTGAGTGCCCGCTTGTGTACGAAACGGCGTCCATTTTCCCGAATCACTTGCGTGGGTTATGTCCAATTCGGTGGATAATGTTGCAGCCACGACTGTGTTTGCTTTTCAATTCACTTCTGTCGAGCCATCCCGCAGTTTGATCCATCGGACGCCTTAGCAAAATCTAAGAAAGCTTCCGCTGCACTTTCTTCAAAGGAAACATTCCAGACCAACAAACTGGTGGCACTTTTGGGGTCAAACTTTATGGGCTTCAGAAGTCAGATCACGTAGAATCGCCTCCGAATGCACTGGCGCACATCGCTGTTAATGACTTTAGGGAAGGATGCTAAGAGAAAAAATATGAAAACAGTCAGGATTCACGACTATACGCAGTCTATCAGGCCAGCTGTGAACCCCTTGATTTCAGACAGAACAAGACAGAATATTGAAGGTTTACTGAGATAAAACTGGTTTCTGTACGCAAATAGGTGATGGTTGAAGTCAATTGCCAGGATCAAAGTGAACGCCACTGTTGGATTTGTTGAAGTTTGTTTGATGCCTTGAACATTCTGTGCTCGTTGTGATGTGGATTGCCGAATTCACTGAAGTACGCCTGATTCAACTGCAAGAAATTGGTTATCAGTTTTTGTCTCTCGCTGCGTCTAGCAAACAGTGATCACAAGGCTTATACCATGTCTGTACACACGAAGTGTACCGGTTTACTTCTTGTTTATACTAAGCACTTCCCGCGTAACGCAACGTTTTTCTTAATATTGTCTGATAGGCTCCCGCCTTCTTATCTATCTGACCGTTATGGTGGGTTAATAGTGCGTTGACGGATGGCCATCTCGTGAGGTTACTTCCTGGGTCCTCCGCTGCGAATGCTTTAATTTTTATACAATTTGAGTAGCCGCTTGGCGTTCATTCAAGCGATGTATAAAGCCCAGTCCTTTTCGCTCGCCGTTTGGCGATTTTCCGGATTTGGAATAGATCGGTGCGGAGAAGTGAAGCAGAACCACCGGAATTGCGGACTGAATATCGTTGAATAAGCTCATTTGAATCCACATTAGAGACCCAACGGCCTCTTTGAACGTCAGCGGGATAATCCAGTTTTCCCGATTCGGAATTTGGCCCGTGAAATAAGAACCCTGTACTGGATGGGCCAGCAATAGCCTGCTTTTTATGGTGTTAATGTAGTGAGCGCATCCAAGTCTAGCTGTTGGGTTGGCACTTTTTCTAATACAGGTGGATTCCTAGCCAGACTATAACCAAGGATCGGGGCGCACCGAGGACACAGGGTACCCACAGTCTCACGGTTGTATGTTGAGAGTCCGGTGGTGTTGTTCAACCCTGATACATCTCCGAATTTAAATGGAGTTAACGAGTGGTCGAAGAACTTCATAGGATAGCTGATGATCAATCGCGCCAAACTGAATCAATTATCTCAAACGCCGATCCTCACGGCAGTTTTATGTGGGTCCCGGTAGGTTTGATGAAAGGTTTCGTTTTCCGTAAGTGAGACGACGTCCCACAAAGATTACTAATGTGATGCGCACCATGTAGTTATTGGCAGTGGGTATCACTTACAATTGGCGTACTAGGTAACGTTCGCAGGAGTTGCGTTTGAGTGGCACAATTAAACTTTTTCTCATCGTGCGTCTGCTCAGTACGGTTCGTCTATTAATGGCCGGCTGAATCTATGGAGATACTCAAGCATATCATTAATGACAGTGCTTCAAAATTTGCGACTTAACATTCGGTGCGAGTGGCTGCAAATTCATAGATGCTGATAATGGGGCTCGTCGAAGAAACACGTGCACTAAAGGGAACATCAGCTCTGACTGGGCCAACCACATACATTTTGTTGGTGATTACCGGGTCCACTCAGGACTACTTTCAACCCTCCCGCCTAGTTGTATGCAGGTGTTCATTTTCCCCCTGACGAAGTTCTAATACGAGGCAAGTTACTTCCATATAGAAAACAATGTAAACCTCAGGAGAACCTGCCTGCGTGGTACACAGGGTTGTCCTACCGGGAAAAAACAACTTCCATGAGGAAAATAGGCTGGAGTTTGTATGTATTATGTCCGGCCACTTCCAAAATGCAGTTGGCAAATTGACTTGAGTAGTGTACTGAGCAGAAAGTGTTAGTGTTGCCTCGTGGGTGTGGAACGCAGTTTCAATGAGGCCGCATTATTTTGTTGCAACAAGCTTGACAAATGTAAGGTAAGATCAGCAGGCAACAGCGAGTAGGCACGACTATACGGTTAAACGGCAGATGGTACAATGGCAGCACCCAAACATAACCAGAATAAAACTCGCTAACCCAACTGAAAGACCAAATGGCTTAGTGGAACCAGACAGAGAATTGCAACTTCACAGGCACAATGACGTTCCGTGAATGGTTAACCATGCGAACGGCCCCGCTGCACAGACACGCGCACCTAAAAACAACGATATTACTGGCAAAACTGTAGATAATTCGCCACTGAATGAACGGTCATGCACAGAAAACACAGATTAGTCAATTGACAAATTCGGTAACCAAGTTTTTCCTTCAAGTTGTATTTTGGTAATGCTCACGTTGGTTGACATGTAGTCTGTTGACCTAATAAAGCTTTTCTCTGACATCAAAAAATGGAGACAATGATTTACGTTCATATTTAATTTTGGGGACATTTTCAAAACCAGCATTCAATAGAGTGGTAGATGAATGATAACGAAATTAAGTTAATGTTTCCACCTCGAACGTAAACAATTCTTCAAACGTGATATGAGCTTACCTGGATAGCGAAATTAACAATACTGCACCTGTCAATATAGAACAACAATATTCCGGAACTGTGGGATGAAGAGAGTCGTCTGAAGTTCCCTGTGGTCGGTCCGTTCATTTGACGCGAGGGGGAAGAGAGCGATATTAATACCTTATATTGATTAAGTAAAGTCTTGTAGCTATTGTAAAGGCGTTTAAAAATTTTTCAGTCACTTCCACTCCAAGAAATCCATGGGCAACCGCGTCAAAGTGAACTCACGCGACACATTTGATTTCTGCTGTCCAAGGGGCTGTTCGAAATCCTCATATATTTGACGCAGTATGACAAAGTTACTGCTGGTTGTTTCGTTTTCTGACGTGAAAGAAGAACCTGCAGTTCGCGTGGAATCGCAGACGGACGACTTAATAGTTGTCAGATAGAAAAAACTCAGCTGAAATCACGGTCAACAGCTAAGATTCGGGATGGAGTCAGTGAGTCAGCAACCCACGGCAGGGAAGGAAAAAACGATATTGTTACCTCATACTGCTCAATTACGAAGCGATAGCTATCCACTTGGTCTGTGAGAAACTACAAATTCCCCGGAAGACGTGAAAGGAAGGGTGAACACTGGTCAATTCCACCAACGTTTTCACATCAACTGAGGTTAGTTGTGAAATTTAGTTGAAATGAGCCTGTTGACCACTCACACTATTATCGAGTAGTCTGGTAGATTTCAACATAGTACGCTCTACAAGTCTGCAACAGAACCCTATTGTAGCTGCTTCGGGGACAAGTGCCCGTGGCCATGCTCTCCAGCGTTCGATTTGTGAACAAAGTGATCACCGTGTGTACGACAAAAGCATGTCATCCGTATTGTAAAAAGCGCCGACCAAGGACCCTAGTGATTATATTCATTTTGTGTACAATAAGGGTCATCCTAGATTACTAGGCCTCATGAAAAAAGTGAAAATGGTGAACCTCTAACACACATAGCGGAAGATGAAACGGCTGATGGACCGAACATTTACAGGGTTGGGTAAGTTGGAGACCAAGGTCAACTACTACTTACTGTAACTGCCTCAGGCGTGTTTCATAACCAGGTGGTGCGTTCGCACGTAACGAATCGTGTACGCGCAGCTCCGGGCTCGAGAGCAATTAGTGAGGTGAGTAAATGGATGCTTTGTCTGACAAAGACGTAGCCCACACAAATGTACGTAGGCTCGTTAACAGGTGTCAGCAAAACTACTTCAAACAATCTCGAAAGGGCCAATGGCCTCTGGAAAATTCTGTTAAAGCCAGGGAAACATCACAAGAAGTCAGCAGCGCTGTTGCAAGCACGTCGGAGGCTATTATTTTTGAAATGACAGAAACCGACTGAACCCTGGTAACAGAGTACGCGCCGCATGATACGCATCGATTTACAGGACCTTTTATGGAATTGTCTATTTCCAGTCTGAGACCGGCGGAGGTCAGGAGGCTTCCACCGAGCCTCAGTGTTAGCCTTACAATCAATCCTTGTCTGGCGGAATTGTAAACAAGTTCGGAGCCGGATATGGAGAAACTGTGGGCCTCAGCTGTGGCCCTGCAAGACTCCAATACTGTTCATATTGAGCAACATATCCCGAGATCAGTCAGAAGTAGCCCGTTATCTCCGCCTCCATCACTGTTGAATGTCAGGGTCCGTAATATGGTATTCCACGGGATACCGGAGGTTCGTGGGGATAACCAACTCACTTGATCTACCCACGACTTGTCCTTATGGCAGCTCATCCTCTCAAGTTCAGCCCAAGTGGCATTGAAACTGGTGATGTACGCTGTTGATCATGCCTTCTCCGTTTACCCCACACAACTAATCCTGAGGTATTGGGGTTCATGTTACTGTCCCAAAGTGTGGTGGACAACGTCTTGAGGAAGTGGCTTTCCTGTTCGGTCAGCATTACCGGTTGATTAACGGCCACGATGACATCAATCAAGACTTCAGGGGCCAGCACTGCATCAACGTAAGTGCACATCTTAACAGAAGTAGCTACTAACAATGTCCAATGTTGCGCCCGTTACGATATTAACAACCAACCGGGAGATGCCCAAACACTCTCATATGCCATCTCCAATGGAACCGACAGCACGGATAAATCTGACAAATGTCATACGTAACCTTTTAGTAACAGCAGCCCTAAAACAAGCAGTTATGAGATACTCTGCACCCAACCTGTCTACTGGTGCATTAATCCAGTGAATCAGTATTTGCTGTACTTATCCTGATCAGTCATCCGGCAGCTGCATGACAGTTCAGTCGTGGGACAAATTATAACGGATACGTCCAACCTACGAAGCGAACTCTCGGGACTGCGTGAAGTTTGTGGGGACTTTAGGCCTGTAGTGATTGGAACAGCGGGGTCTCGATCGCAGGAAACCATCGTGGACTGTGAACTTGAGAATCCGGGGAATCCGTTTTTTTGTGAACGGAGAGTGGAAAAATGGTTGCAGGTAATGTCTTTTGTATGATTTGGTAGGTAAAAGCTAGTAAGCTACCCGGAAACATCCCGCATAGTTTGTTCTAAGCATCATGAGCTACGGTTAGGTGTTCAAAGAATCCAGCTTGTCGAGTGAATTTTATAAGTCACCCAACATACTGTTCTAATCTCACAGATACAGGCATCCTGGAGGCCTTTAATCACGTTGGTAAATTAACTTTTTCTCATGCTTTATTAACGGGTGACCTCAGTCTGTCAGGTGTTTCATCTGTCAACATGGAATTTAACATGGACGCACGGAAATCCACTTGACTTTTCCTATGATAGTCTTCTGACTTGGTTGGTATGAACACGTGAACCACCAAAACCGATGGCATAAGATTGTAGACTTTCCCATTCAGATTGGACTCCGAAAATTGAAACACTCATGTTCAGCCATCTAGCGGCTTCTGCACCTTTCGAACTTGATGAGCAAGGTGTCTTTCAAATGCAGTTCATTTAACAGCGGATCTTTACCAATCAGAATGCGTCACTCGCTGAGACCTCTGAGGAGTAAACTTCCAGCTTATGGAAGAACTTCTGACTTCCGTTTGTTGGCCGGGAAACTGTAGCCAGTACACGAGCACTTCGAAATAATAAAGAGGCCGACTGAGGCAATTCACGGACGTGCTTTGTGTTCCTCCCGGAAACCAAGTAAGCAAAAACTGCACATACACAGTGGAACTGCAAAATCCCTCCAAAAGGAGGGAGCGGCGTGGAATCGGCATCACTTCACGCAGGGTCTCCAGGATTATGGAGTCTGTTTGTTGACTCGAAACATTAGTACAGAACAACAATAGTGAGACGCAAGAGAATTATAAAGACTGCTGCTCTGTGAAGCAGCAAACAACCCCAAAACCTTTTATCACCACATATCTTTTCTGACCTAAGCCAAACCAGTAATCTCATAGGTTCGAATACTGGACGGCTAACCTGTCAGTAACAACGAAGAGGCAGCATAAACGCTGACCAAATACCACGGTAAAATAATTATCGACTCGAGCGCTGTCTATCTAACACAGTATACCAAAAAGCACCTCTGCTCCTTGAGCTCTACGACTGCGCATTTGGAGCGCAAACCGTCAAATCTAATGGTGAAGAAACCACCCGGTTCAGATGGAAGTTCACCCATAAGGCTTCAAGGACGTGTGTGGATTGTGTCTAGACCATTTGTCACGTTCGACGATCTGTGTCCGAAGTTGAAAAAAGATTCAGCTGAGAAAAAAGTACACCATATCCCAATATTCTAATCGGGAAATCCCGCAGCCCCTGTAAACCTCAGGTCAGTGGCGATGCTGCCCGTGATTTGCAAATGTGTGATGAAATCGGTTGACGATGCTGTACGGGGTCTCCTGAAGCCTATATGCACATGGTTCAACGTAGCTTCCATGAACTTAAGTCATGCCAGACAGTGCATGAACTGGTGGGAGATTGCCACGAACGGTACTGTACTCACGGATGCCGGTTCATTTGATTTCTCCGCGGACCTCGACACCGTGAAATATACTGTAGTAGTTATCCAACTGGCAGCATCAGACCTTAAGGTATTCTGATTGTGTGGGTTGAGGAAACTTTTCGGGATCGCCCTCTCTAGGTTCATATCAACAGATCTCTCTAATCTAAAAAGGCAGTCTTCAGCGTGGTCCCCCAAAGTTTCATTCTTGGAACCAGACTGTTCACATTATTCTTCAACGAAGCAGCTGACTTAGTAAGCCCCGAAATAATGTTGCATGCGGATGGTACCAAATTTTTTGTGCGATTCAAATTGTGTATGATGGAGAGGCACTGCAAGATGACAGATACTCCATTGCGCTGGGCTGCCGGAAATATGAGCCACTCAATGCCACTGAAAGCTATATTTTATGAAGTGGGAGTCAAGCGTACATCAGTTGTTTATTAGGATGCACTATGTTACAGGTGGTGACTAGAAGGCATGGTTTGGTTACCGTCCTCACTGGTGATCTATCTCAGTCCACTTGCTGTAGCATGTCTGTCCGGAGGGTCACGCAGTGATTGAATCTTTCTATCAACCTAATACGCCAATTCACCCCAGGGAATTTTGAGATGAGAGTAGTTCATTCTTTTGAGAAATTTGAACAAAACAGTTGGAACACGAAAACCGGTGGACGCGAGCATCTGGTACTGACCAAATTCACAATAACATGAAATGGTTTTCTGTAACGAACAATTCGGCTCGTAGGATGGGTAGTTTTCTGAGGCAGTCTTAATCGCTTGAGTGAAGCCTTGTGTGTTCAAAAGTGATTGTTTGTGGACTTGACCAGCCCCCGGGCCTGGTGACCTTTTCTACCCACGGTGAGTGACTGTATATCTTACTCCTCCAGCTGTTGAATACAAAGAGCCGTTTCAAAATATTGCAATTTTTGGATGGTGGGTCATCTTCCAGTTTTCTTGTCTTAATTGTTTTTTTCGAAATTTGAGAATGTTTGCCGCTAATGTTTGGCACCATCTATTAGTCAGTATTCAAGCTGGATATCCACTCCCGAGGTGCAAGGCTGATTTTGTAGAATGGGTTCAACTTAAGGCCATCAGACGCATACACGGGTTGTCTGGGAACTTTCATTCAGGTAGACTGCGCGCGCCTGAACTTGTTTAGGCTTGAATACCTGAAGGCTCATGACGACTTGTTATTTCTTCATGTGGTCCTCCACACCGAGCTCCGCTAAAACCAGCGTAAATTCACAGTTGCCCATTGCACAACCTGCGCGACCAATCTCCGAAGTTATACCAGCGACGTAAATGCCTTTTGCGCAGCCAGCGTTGCCATCATGTGCGTGCTTGTCGTTCACGGGACTCGCTACCGGAGACGATAGTTAGGGCGGATAGTGGTCAGTTAGTTGAACTCAAGCCTGATATAACCTTCAAAGAGAATCATCCACAGGGTACTTCTAGAGTTAGCTGTTGCCCTCGGTGTGAACCTGATTTCGTCAGAAGGGTCGAATAGTTAGCCAGTTCCCGCCTTGTTTATTGCTCGCCTCACTTGTTGTCTGTATATCGGAAGTTTGGGTTCTTTTGGTTGCGAGTGTGAAATGTGACTGTTGCTTTAGATACCTCAATGACTATTTCATTGTCCATTACAACTCTGTCCCATTCAACCTAGTTTCCGCTTTCCAAACATTGCGGTACTATTCGATGAGACCATCTCAAAGGCGCATGAAAGTCGGTGAATCCTTCTCGTTCAGCTTGAGGCTGTATTGTGAACCCAGTTTTCTGTCTATGGCAGCACAATATAACAACAGTTTGTTCCTACTGAACCCACACTAGCCATCTACAATTAATGAGAAAATCTTCACCCGCTATACGGAATAGGGCCATCTGCGAGAGCCGTAGCACATAACGGAATCACACAATATGCTTCTTGATGCGTTGTTTGGCTGGACTGAAAAGTTTGAATACAATCTGAAAACGCTGCGTGGGAGTCGTTTTTCGGGCTCCAAGTAACCCTCAGTCTATAAAGGGGGTATTTGGAAGATTACTATGGATACTTTGAGGAAAAGTCGTAGATGAGTCGGAAGATATCGAAATACGAAGGTCAAACCTTTTTGTGGTATCCGCTGACGATAACCGTTCAGGTGAGCCATCTCGTGTTAAGTGTTTGCCAGAATCTCGAGCAGGACTGAGGTAGTTGGTTTGAACCTTGTTTTCTGTATCACGTATTCTAAGGCCTTATCGTCGACAGCTGTTCTGTTTACATAAACCTAGGTGCCACTTGTAAACAACGACTGTTCGGAGAGGTTATATCCATAAATGCTGAAGCAGCTAAGTTTCCACGTGCGGTAGGCAACCATTTACAGTAGGCGCGACCACAGGTGCAACATACCTGGCAAAAGGGCCTCCGCATTGAACGCAGAACATTGCGTTTCGAAATGGGTTTGTGGCAGTTGGGTAGGTGTCCTGGTAAAACACAGTGTCTTTGAAACTGAGCTGATGGTTTCGCTCACTTCTAGCCTGGACAGAGGAAAAGTTACTAGTATGTACAAGGATACTTCCGGGGAGATTATGGAGGATATTTCCGCGGAAATAAAACGCTTGGCGATACAACCAAAAGCGTGAGGGCAAAAACTCATATTACCGTCATAAGCCAGTGGGAGAAGATAATGCCTGCTGGGAAAAAGTTAAGGCCTAGGTGAAGGACAAGTTTCCAGTACGCCTTAAGATACTCTTGAATTAATTACGTAGAATGTTCTAACAGATGGTACAGCAACAAATGGCGATGGCGATGAAATCGAGGAAGGGAAAATAAAAGATCATTAACGCAATACGAGATCGTGCGAGAAGACATGGTCTGCTGCCGGAGAGTTGAGGTCCTGAAATGGTGATTTGAACGAAAGATATCGTAGGTGTTGAGAGACTAGTGGACTTGAATGGAAAAGTGGAGCAGACGGTTGTGGCTTCAACAGTCCTACAAAACGACAAAACCTCCCTCACATGAAAAGTCTCAAGGCTCAGGAAGGCCAGTTACCCAACCGCTTGAAGAAACCGCAACCCTGTGGTTAGAGGCTTAGCGGAACCGTTTTGTAGGAAAGGTTAAAGCAGGGACCGTTCAATAAATGATCACCTGGAAAGCATGTTGAGGTCAATATATATTTGCGAGCATGTGGCTATCACGATGATTCTGAGGCTGGGAAGGTGGCAAGGACATTGTCAAGATCTCAGACAGATGGTTTTGAAGTACACAAACTTACGTCACGCGAGCAAGTTTCTGTCGTTGACAACAACGTTCTGCACTGTCATACAGAGAAAAAAGGCGGTGACGGCACATGACTTTGCGGAGAGGACGGGAAACACAACGAAGGGCTTCCAGACTGGTGAAACATGAACTTTCTAGCCATGCGAACTCTGTATATTTGTGCACTGATAAGCTATTGTCAAGTCATCTCAAAGCACGGAGCAGCGGCAGAGTCAATGTCTTATAATTTCTTGATGAAACGCCGTGTTACAGAGAGTAGAACCATCATTCTATTGAGCATAACGTTCCTGGGGATTTCGTCAGTTTGGGCATTGCCCAACCAGTGGGAAGCAGGCGTTCTATAAAAAAACAACTGACAAGGATTCCGGGTGAGCAGTGCCAGGATCTGAAAAACATAGAAGAGAGCGACTTGTAGGTGGCCTATACCACCGCGTGTGGCATGCGGATTAAGTGAGGAGAGTTTCGAGCAGGAACTGAAGGTCATGGCTCCCTAGCGGTAATTGAAGCGTGGATTAGGCCGAGGGTGGATGTCTCGGGCTTCCACCGTCCAGGTTGCTGTTCATCGGGCTGATAAGCAAAATTGAGTACTAGGTGAAGGTAGCTTATTGTTAGGGGCAGGTCACTGGAAAAAAGTTGGCTGAAGAACTAAGTATGCCCAAAATTCAGTTAGCAGTCTGCTCTGTAGAAGCATTCCGGTCAACTTTGTCAGTTGCAAGCATATAGCACAACCCACTGATGAAAGCGGAAGGGGGAGTTGAGTTGGTGGAGTTTCTGTCCGAACTCACAACCAAGCCTCTTTTTCGGCAATCTTCGTGTCCCGGAGTCTGACCAGATGCAAAAACTGCACCCCAAAATTCGTTTGACGATCACCTGCTGTCATTTTTATGATTAGGACTTGAATTCAGCACAAAATTCAGCACATCAGGTGGCGGACCAGATCAACATCCGGCGCGTTATATTTAGCTATCACCGTGTGTTGTTGACGTTATTAACTTGGAAGTGGTTTTCCCTCTATGTCGAGGTGATCATGCGCTTTTATGACTTACGCTGTCAGGCGGTGTGTCCAGGCCCCCCGAGAAGTGCCGTAGGTTGTACTACCGAATTGGGAAGTGACGTGAAAAATAAGGCGGGCCCCACGCATTAAGAGACCGGGGCAGGGGTGGTTGATATAGAACGTTACTGGAACTCCATCAAAAGTAACCTCTCGAAACTGACTGATGCAAGTGCACGAAAGCGAGGATTAATGAGACGAGGGACACCTGAATGGTGAAGAAGACGGGCAGGTAAGACCCAGGCCTAAAATCGAGCCGCCTGGAGAAGGTTCCCAGCTGCTCGTGGGCACCATCGTTGCCTGGAGAATGGAAGGGTCCAGAGGACAGCCAGCGGCGTTCAAGAGAAGCGCAGATCGGGCTACGAACAAAGGTCAACGAAGCGGACAACGACTCGTTATAAGGAGTACTAGAACTGTCAAGTTCAAAGCGTACGCACGAGCTTCGGATGGCTGTACTGAAAGCGGAGAGGGTGTGAATGCTACTACAACCAAAGAGGAAGCTGAGACCATTCACTGTTCTTCTGAAAAAGTGCGCACTGTTGGCAGTGGCAACAATTCACAACCAGCTAATGATGCAGACAAATGTGTTCATTACCGCGAAGGAGGTGAGGAAAGATCTAGCCAAGTTGGAAGTTCAAAATGTCGCAGAGCCGGGAGGTATATATTCGGAGTCATTGTAGGCAATAACTGAGCTCCTAGCATGTCCTCTAACACGTTTGGTTAGCGCGTGCTTAGAAAGAGCTGAATTACCGCTGGATTGAAAAGCACCTGAAGTTACCCCGATATATAGGGGAGGCAACAGGGCGGAGAATATGGACTACCGACTTCTTATTCGCACGTCTGTCTCATTGAAACCAATGGCAAGGGTACTCGGGGAACGGATTTCTGACCACACCACCAAGCACAAGCACCTGACAACTCAATAGCATGAGTTTGTGGAGAAACGATCTTTTCTAACAAGTCCGTTACCGTTTCTTGATGAACTCACAAAAAGGTTGGATGAGGGATAGAGGAAGGAACTTTAAACGGCCTTTGACTCGATTAACGACGGGCTTCCTCTAAAGAAATTAGAAGCAGCCAAACTGTGTCCGGGGATTTCGAATTGGACGGCGGCCCAATTTCAAGATCGAAAGTTTTACATCCAAGTGGGAAATGGTCAATCAAGTTCAACGATTGTAGGGAACGGGGTTCCACAAGGGTCTCTTTTAAGGCCATTACTTTTCTCGGTGTACATAAGCGACTCAGTGCTTCACCTGTATTGTGAATGTGTTATGTTTGCAGACGAGGTTAAACCAGTTGATTGTCCAAGCGCATTGTGAATGCACGGGGACCTGAGTAAGCTCCATCAGCTGATAATAATGTGTGGACTACCACTGAATGTAAACGTATGGAAACAGTCGTCAGCAGCTGGAACGTCGGATCCTCTTATGCGCATGGGAAAGCCTGTGGACATCGAAGACGCAACATCTAGGGATTTAAATACGGCCTGGTTTCAGACTTTCCACCTAAACCACAGTTACTGTCCGGAAGGCCATGTGGGCTATCTTTTTGCACAAGAAGACCGTTGCAACAATGGCAACCAGATATCTTAGTACATTCGTGTTGACGTATGTGCGGCCGCGTCGTGAATACTGTGTGAACCCCTGAAGTCCATACTTTGCTATGAATACAAAAGTACTAGGAGAATACAGCACCGACTTACACAGTTGCTTGTTGACCATACAGTTATGGACTATCAACGCAAAGTTGAACAGTGCATTTTATTTTCCCCAGAAAGATGGCATCTACATGACGACTAAATAGTTTGACTGGCACCGGTGAGCAGCTGCTTACTGGCAGTGACAATCCAGTGCTTCGGGGGCAAGCTTGAAAGCTTCCAAGACCATGTTCAGAGAATTACGTTTGCTTCCTCCGTTTCAGATCGGTGAATCATTGAAACGAGCTGTCAGCGGAAATGTTACTGGCCACAGCAACAAACGATTTCAAGTAGGGGCTTGAAAAATGTTGTTCATCGATGTTTTCTGAATTAACTGAAGAACTTGGAGGTTGGACTGTAGGTTTTGCTGTTCCTTTTTTATTCGATATACTTCACATCCGGTTCCATTTTCCTTCTACCATATATGAAGTAATCCATCCTGAATCAATCGACCTCTCTTTCTTAACTATCCATTGATGCCGGCGGGTGACGAGACAGCCAAAGACTGAACAAGGCAAGGTAGCCTCATCAGCGGCGGTAGCCCTGCATAAGTTGCCACATAAGTCAGGGATTCCGCTAACTGTAATCACACGGTCCGCTAAGAGGATTTCCTTATGAAATGATGTGAAATTTTGCCCTATCTCAGTGTTGCCACACACTGGAATCGTTGCCAGTCCTGCGACCTGACATGACGTGACTTAGCTTTCAGACTTTCATTTCATTTTTTTTCAATTTCAAATCCAGGACTTGATGAAGGCCTGCGCCTGTTGACGTCCTGATGCTTGACTGGTGTGATCCGGAGATTGACCAGACTGCGTTTTCTGTCGACGCAATGCGTTCGGTAGTGGTCTAAGGGTAAAGATAGAAGAAAAGAGATGCCAAATCTTGGTTGCCCTGAACAGCAAAAGCAAATCATTTTTCGATTAGTACAAAGTAGGAAAAAGGTTGCTCCAACATTTGTCTAGCTCTCTTTTGAATACATCTACGCTGGAGGCATCAAAAAAGTTGCAGGCAATTTGTTCCACGAGTTGACTACCCGGTTAGTGAAAAAGTTAAATCGAACAGCCAATCGTGATCTTGTTTTCTTGATCGTGAACCTATGACCTCTTAAATCTCTGTCCTGACGTATCACGAACAAACATGCCAGGGGACTTGTGCCGGTGTAGTGGGTAATCTTGTACACTTCAATAAGGTCTCCTCTTACCCGCCGGCGTTCGAGCGAGAATAAGTTCAAAGAGCTCAGTCGGTCTTGGTAGCTTAGACCCTTCATACCCCATACCATACGTGTGGCTAGCTTTTGTACCTTCTCGAGGACAGCTATGTCCTTTATGAGATACGGTGACCAAGCTTGGGCACAATATTCCAGGTGGGGGCGAACTATGGCCGAGTACAGTGGGATGAACACTGCTGGACATGGGTTGGCGATCGCGGATTTCAGTCGGTATAACGCCCACCGTGCTTTTGTCTGAAGCAATTCGAGCAGATGGATCAAACGTGCTAGTGATTTGGATACCTAAGTCTCTCGTTTGCTGTTTAGTTGCTAGCTCGATTGTCCGTCCATGTGCATCCCTTATATACCTGGGGTCGAGTGGGAAGCATTAGCGAGGATATGACTTTTGAGAACATTCAGTGGTAAGTCCCACCTTAATGTCCATTCGCAGATCTTCAGAATGTCCTCTTGGAGGGCATCCGAGTCCGACGCATTTCCCACCAGCTTTATGTCATCAGCATACAGGTAACATGGGCTTGAATGCTAGTCGTAGACCTTGATTTTTTCAGTTGTCGTAGTTAGGAAAAATATTTTTCCGACAAAAACCGCTGAATGAGCTTGGTATCTGGTGCAGAAATTGAAATCACCGAAATCTGCGTCATGAACTCATGTGTTTGTTTTAACTGACCGTTAATTGAAAACGACCTCAGGGTATATTAGTTTTAGGATGCTGTTGTTTGTGGTTGGTTTCGTGTGAGAATGTTAACACAAGGATGTTCAAGTAATTTTTACATTTATTTTTCATTTTTTCATGCATTTATGATTTTCTTTAATTTTTATTTGCAGGAAATGGATTATATTGCGACTTTCAAGGCGATGTTTGAGAACCGTGAATTTCGCACCTTCTCACAGTTCCAGGAGTGCCTTCAGAGGTACATGGAGGAGGTGGGCGTTATTTACGTTCGTGGGACGAGCCGTAGGTCGAAAACGGTTCTGAAGTACGATAAGGTAAGGTTGCATGGTTCCCTGAAAACCCTGCAGATTTATTATCGTTGTACGAAGTACAAAGGCGTAGGAGTGTATGCAGAGGTGTGCGACGTGTCTAGTGGGTTAACTGTTAGTTTTAACAAATCAGTTCTCGCGATACATGTTGCAGATCACGCTTTCATGTGGTCCGACGTAATGACTGTCTGGTTGTGTGCTCTTTCGAGCTAGAGCACAACCACCCTCTCAATCGTCTGTTATATGAGTCCCATCCTACAAATCGTGGACTCACTGTCGGTGAATTGAACGAATGCAGGAGTCTGTTTCAATACAATACACCAACTGCTGATATTAAGCAGTATGTAGCGGATGTTTACGGGAAGTTTATCACAACCGCTGACGTTGGAAACATCCGCCGCAAGTTGAAGCCTGCATTGTCAAGTGAGTTTGTTATGTAACAACGGTAACGGATCATCAGAGAACCTTGAGCAAGTTCTGTCGGTGATTAGTGCGATAGGTGTGGTGCGCACCATGCGGGATGAAGGCAACAGATATACGCATATCTGCTTTGCCCAGCGAACGCAAATTGAACTATTCCGACGCTTCCCGCATGTTGTGAATGTGGATGCTACCCACGGGACAAACAGGCACAAGTATGTCATTGAACACTTGTCATACTTTCGAAGCTGGAAGTTATATCAGTTCCTCGTAACAGATGGTATGGGACACGGCCGACCCGTGATGTACGGGTACGTTCGTAGTGAGAAGTATGCTTCACTACGTAAGCTGTTCGAAATGTTTCGAGAAATGATGGGTGAGCACATTGTGGTAAAGACGTTTGTCATGGATAAAATGGCTGCGCAAATGAGAGCAGCCCATGTGGTGTTCGGCTGCGACATAATGTTGTGTTACTTTCATGTACGCGATGCCGTACGTAAAGTGGGTAACATTTGTTTGTCATGTTCGTTAACAGACGAACTCTTTCCGCAGTCGTTAATTCAGCACAAAATTCAGCACATCAGGTGGCGGACCAGATCAACATCCGGCGCGTTATATTTAGCTATCACCGTGTGTTGTTGACGTTATTAACTTGGAAGTGGTTTTCCCTCTATGTCGAGGTGATCATGCGCTTTTATGACTTACGCTGTCAGGCGGTGTGTCCAGGCCCCCCGAGAAGTGCCGTAGGTTGTACTACCGAATTGGGAAGTGACGTGAAAAATAAGGCGGGCCCCACGCATTAAGAGACCGGGGCAGGGGTGGTTGATATAGAACGTTACTGGAACTCCATCAAAAGTAACCTCTCGAAACTGACTGATGCAAGTGCACGAAAGCGAGGATTAATGAGACGAGGGACACCTGAATGGTGAAGAAGACGGGCAGGTAAGACCCAGGCCTAAAATCGAGCCGCCTGGAGAAGGTTCCCAGCTGCTCGTGGGCACCATCGTTGCCTGGAGAATGGAAGGGTCCAGAGGACAGCCAGCGGCGTTCAAGAGAAGCGCAGATCGGGCTACGAACAAAGGTCAACGAAGCGGACAACGACTCGTTATAAGGAGTACTAGAACTGTCAAGTTCAAAGCGTACGCACGAGCTTCGGATGGCTGTACTGAAAGCGGAGAGGGTGTGAATGCTACTACAACCAAAGAGGAAGCTGAGACCATTCACTGTTCTTCTGAAAAAGTGCGCACTGTTGGCAGTGGCACAATTCACAACCAGCTAATGATGCAGACAAATGTGTTCATTACCGCGAAGGAGGTGAGGAAAGATCTAGCCAAGTTGGAAGTTCAAAATGTCGCAGAGCCGGGAGGTATATATTCGGAGTCATTGTAGGCAATAACTGAGCTCCTAGCATGTCCTCTAACACGTTTGGTTAGCGCGTGCTTAGAAAGAGCTGAATTACCGCTGGATTGAAAAGCACCTGAAGTTACCCCGATATATAGGGGAGGCAACAGGGCGGAGAATATGGACTACCGACTTCTTATTCGCACGTCTGTCTCATTGAAACCAATGGCAAGGGTACTCGGGGAACGGATTTCTGACCACACCACCAAGCACAAGCACCTGACAACTCAATAGCATGAGTTTGTGGAGAAACGATCTTTTCTAACAAGTCCGTTACCGTTTCTTGATGAACTCACAAAAAGGTTGGATGAGGGATAGAGGAAGGAACTTTAAACGGCCTTTGACTCGATTAACGACGGGCTTCCTCTAAAGAAATTAGAAGCAGCCAAACTGTGTCCGGGGATTTCGAATTGGACGGACGGCCCAATTTCAAGATCGAAAGTTTTACATCCAAGTGGGAAATGGTCAATCAAGTTCAACGATTGTAGGGAACGGGGTTCCACAAGGGTCTCTTTTAAGGCCATTACTTTTCTCGGTGTACATAAGCGACTCAGTGCTTCACCTGTATTGTGAATGTGTTATGTTTGCAGACGAGGTTAAACCAGTTGATTGTCCAAGCGCATTGTGAATGCACGGGGACCTGAGTAAGCTCCATCAGCTGATAATAATGTGTGGACTACCACTGAATGTAAACGTATGGAAACAGTCGTCAGCAGCTGGAACGTCGGATCCTCTTATGCGCATGGGAAAGCCTGTGGACATCGAAGACGCAACATCTAGGGATTTAAATACGGCCTGGTTTCAGACTTTCCACCTAAACCACAGTTACTGTCCGGAAGGCCATGTGGGCTATCTTTTTGCACAAGAAGACCGTTGCAACAATGGCAACCAGATATCTTAGTACATTCGTGTTGACGTATGTGCGGCCGCGTCGTGAATACTGTGTGAACCCCTGAAGTCCATACTTTGCTATGAATACAAAAGTACTAGGAGAATACAGCACCGACTTACACAGTTGCTTGTTGACCATACAGTTATGGACTATCAACGCAAAGTTGAACAGTGCATTTTATTTTCCCCAGAAAGATGGCATCTACATGACGACTAAATAGTTTGACTGGCACCGGTGAGCAGCTGCTTACTGGCAGTGACAATCCAGTGCTTCGGGGGCAAGCTTGAAGCTTCCAAGACCATGTTCAGAGAATTACGTTTGCTTCCTCCGTTTCAGATCGGTGAATCATTGAAACGAGCTGTCAGCGGAAATGTTACTGGCCACAGCAACAAACGATTTCAAGTAGGGGCTTGAAAAATGTTGTTCATCGATGTTTTCTGAATTAACTGAAGAACTTGGAGGTTGGACTGTAGGTTTTGCTGTTCCTTTTTTATTCGATATACTTCACATCCGGTTCCATTTTCCTTCTACCATATATGAAGTAATCCATCCTGAATCAATCGACCTCTCTTTCTTAACTATCCATTGATGCCGGCGGGTGACGAGACAGCCAAAGACTGAACAAGGCAAGGTAGCCTCATCAGCGGCGGTAGCCCTGCATAAGTTGCCACATAAGTCAGGGATTCCGCTAACTGTAATCACACGGTCCGCTAAGAGGATTTCCTTATGAAATGATGTGAAATTTTGCCCTATCTCAGTGTTGCCACACACTGGAATCGTTGCCAGTCCTGCGACCTGACATGACGTGACTTAGCTTTCAGACTTTCATTTCATTTTTTTTCAAATAGCAACATCCGCGGATCTTCTAAGTGAGAGGTCTCGCCTGTTCGAAGATCCTGAAGCTTGACGACGTGATATGGAAATTGCTTCAGAATGCTATTTTAGGGTCTGACGCAAAATGCTCTTCGGCACGTGGTTTCCAAGGGTAGATGAAAAAAGACGTGGCAAATCCTGGCTGCCCTGAACAGAAGAAGCAAATCATTTTTCGATTAGTACAAAGTGGGAAAACGGTTGGTCCAACATTTCCCTAGCTCTCTCTTTTGAATGCATCTACGTTAGAGGCATCAAAAAAGTTGCAGGCAATTTACTCCACGAGTTGACTACCGGGTTGGCGTTAAAGTTAAACCGTACAGCCAGTCGTGATCTTGTTTACTTGATCGTGAGCGTATGCCCTGTCAACTCTCTGTCATGACGCATCATGAACAAACATGCCAGGGGACTTGCGTCGGTGTGGTGGGTAATTCTTTTGTAAACACATCAATAAAGTTCTGCTCTTACCCACCAGTGCTCGTTCCAGCCGAGAATGAAAGTTCAAAAAAACCTCAGTTGGTCCTGGTAGCTTAATTACCTCATACTCCCTACCAAACGTCTAGCGAGCTTTTGTACTTTTTCTAGGACAGCTATGTCCTTTTTGAGATACGGTGACCAAGCTTGGGCACAGTATTCCAAGTGGGGGCGAACTATGGTTTAGTTGAGTGGGATGAACACAGCTTGATGTAGGTTGGCGATCGCGGATTTCAGTCGATATAACGCCCACCGTGCTTTTGTCTGCAGCAATTTCGAGCAGATGGATCAATACGTGCTTATGGTGCTTGATGGCGCTAAGTCCTCTCGTTTGCATGAGTATTCAGACATGATCGTTGATAGTCTGTCCATGTGCATAAGCCCTAATAGGATAACAATCGAGGTCGACTGGGTGAAGCATTGGCGCGAGGGTATGAATTTTGAGAACATTCAGTGGTACGTCCCATTTTAATGTCCATTCACAGATCTTCAAAATGTGCTCCTGAAGCGCATCCGAGTTCGACGCACTCCCCACCAGCTTTATGTCATCTGCATACAGGTAACATCGCTTGAATGTTAGTCGTAGATCTTGATTTTTTTCTGTTGTCGTAACTAGGAAAAATATTTTTCCTACCAAAACCGCTGGATGAGCTTGGGATCTGGTGCAGAAATTGAAATCAGCGAGATCTGCGTCATGATCTCGAATGTGTTTGTTTTAGCTGACCGTTAACTGAAAACCACCTCAGGGTATATTAGTTTTAGGATGCTATTGTTGTGGTTGTTTTCCTGTGAGTCTGTTAACACAAGGATGTTCAAGTAATTTTTACATTTCTTTTGCATTTTTTCCATGTATTTCTGATTTTGTTTAATTTTTATCTGCAGGGAATGGAGTATATTACGACTTTCAAGGCGAGGTTTGAGAACCGTGAATTTTCGCACCTTCTCAACATTCCAGCAAGTGACATCAGAGGTACAACTGGGAAGAAAGTGGGCGTTGAGTTACGTTCATTGCGACGAGCCGTAGGTTGAAAACGGTTCGGAACTACGATTGGCGCAAGGTTGCATGTTTCCCTGAAAACCCTGCAGATTTATTATCGTTGTACGAAGCACGAAAGGCGTAAGAGTGTATGCAGAAGTGCACGACATGTCAAGTGGGTTAACTGATGGTTTTAACAAATCAGTTCTCGCGATACATGTTGCACATCACGCTTTCATTTGATCTGACGTAATGACTGTCTGGTTGTGTGCTCTTTCGAGCTAGAGCACAACCACCCTCTCAATCGTCTGTTATGTGAGTCCCATCCTACAAATCGTGGACTCACTGTCAGTGAATTGAACGAATACAAGAGTGTATTTCAACAAAATACACCAATTACTGGTGGTGCGCAATATGTAACGGATGTTTACAGGAAGTTTATCATAACCGCTGACGTCGGAAACATCCGCCGCAAGTTAAAGCCTGCATTGTCAAAGGGGTTTGTTATGTAAAAACGATAACGAATCATCAGAGAACCTTCAGCAAGTTCTACATGTGATTAATGCGATAGGTGTGGTGCGCACCATGCGGGACGGAGGCAACAGATATACGTATATCTGCTTTGCTCAGCGAACGCAAATTGAACTATTCCGACGCTTCCCGCATGTTGTGAATGTGGATGCTACCCACGGGACAAACAGGCACAAGTATGTCATTAAACACTTGTCATACTTTCGAAGCTGGAAGTTATATCAGTTCCTCGTAACAGATGGTATGGGACACGGTCGACCCGTGATGTACGGGTAGGTTCGTAGTGGAGAGGTAGTATTTGTTTGTCTGGCAGCTACGTAAGCTGGTTGCGAGGGGTAGAGGGTGTCGAGAAATGGAGTGGGGGATTGGAGGCGGTTTGCAGACATTGTTTTGTGTAATAGACGTTGTTTCAATGGATATTGAAAATGGTTGGCTGGCTGGGCAAATGAGAGCAGGGGTCGTTTCCAGTGGGGTGGTTGTGCGGTGTTCGGCTGCGACGTAATGTTGTGTTACTTTCATGTACGGGATGCCGTACGTAAGTGGGTAACATTTGTTTGTCATGTTCGTTAACAGACGAACTCTTTCCGCAGTCGTTATCTCTTCCACCGAATGGCTACGGTAGACAATGAGGAACAGTAAGTTGCACCTTTACACCGTATACCGTAGGTTCAAACGTGACTTACATATCATCCGCAGAACCGATAAAAAATTTCTGAATTATTTGTTTGTCATTGGCTGTACATCAAGCCGAAGTGGGCCATTCATGCGCAAAGCGATGTTGTCCACTTTGGCAATCGTACGAATAATAGGCTGGAGAATGCAAACGGACGGTTGAAGAAGAGAACGCACCCAAGGGATTTCCTAGCTGTTGCCATTCAAAAAATATGGATCCACAGCGAGTGGCTGATGCGGGAGTACGAAATACAAACGACGTACGGATGCGACCGTCGTGAAGTTGTCGATGTAGACTGGTACGTCAAAAACATTCTTCACATGACACGTTTGCAAGCCATCTTGTCCAAAAACATCTGAACGGACGGACTCCACGACTCCATTTCGAAACAGTATCTGAGTGCGAGGTAAGGGATTCATTGGTAATCACCTTGAACATTGCAGCTTCGTGTGCAACATGATGGCGACGCTTTCGTCGTGGATAGCGTGCAGGGCACATGTGAGTGTACTTTTTACCGTTCGATGTGGCTTCCTTGCATTCACATTCTGTCAGTGTTTCGGAAACACTTCTACCCCTACGGTAAGGCGTTTTGTAGTTTTCATTTCCGTTTACAAAGGTCGAGTCCCCATTCATGAGCGGTGGCTGGCGGAGTACAATCTGCCAATTCGACGGTTGGTGGGCCCGCAGCTTCGGCCTTTTGCTGCAGCCATCTTCGACCGTCACTATAAAGCCCTGCATAATGTACTTGAAAAACTGCGTGCCTGCAGCAGCCGCACTGCGGTGACGTGTTTCAACAGCATCATTGCATTTGCCATTAAAATAGTGGAACGTGCTACGACCTTTGTATGACTCCCCCACTGGCTCGTCTACAAGCAGTATGCAACCCAGATGGGTGAAGAATCCGGAAACAGGATTGCCATGTGGACACTGCGGTGATCCGGTACAGATGGACAGCTATCGCTGTGATGCCGATCAGCTGATTTTTCACCCTGAATGCATTCAAATGGCGGACATAAGTGAATGTCCATTCTGTGGCAATCAGCTTCGACCTCAGTCACCTGGTAGGTGCACGTTTCGAATTGTTAATTTTGTCAGTTCCCTCCACTTCAGCCATTGTTCGCACTTCCCCAGTGATTATGAAAACCAAGTCCCGCACACCACCCACAACGGATGTCGACTTAGACGGGCCCGCTGACAGTGTACTGGTTGCACACAAGCCGAAGAAAACGCGAAACCATTTAAATGGGAATTCGCGAAAACTGGTCAAGAGTACCGTGGTTGACAACAAAGTCTGCGAGATGAGCGAGCGAATGTACATTATACACCATCTCACCTTCACTATAAAAAACCATGAAAAATTGTACATTAAACATTGGTCCCACACTGAATCAGTATACAAAGTCTATAGATAAGCACGGTGGAAGGAGGGGATGACAAAAAATGTAAATGGCTACTGAAAAATCTAAAAAGTTTTTATACTTCTCATCGTCCAGAATACCTCTCAAAGCAACAGGGCCTAGATAAAGTAAGAATTGTCTGCATTCGGTTGCCTTCCACTGTTTGAAATCAAGTAGCCACGACATTTGCGGGGAAAACCACAAATCCAGCTTTTTCGGCACTGCAGCATTCTGGCATTAATTCGGTTGATCGTTTGGGAACTGATGCGAACGTTCAATGAGAGACCCCGAGGTCCAGTTGCTGATCAACCGACGGACCACGCCCAAGCTCACATAATGCATGTAGTCTACTGGAAAGCAGCATATCATATCAATGAGGAGGGAAGCAAACGGGGAGGCGATCGTTAAAAGTGAGG
>LOND01000102.1:79526-98305 GCA_014220965.1 Paragonimus kellicotti | reverse complement strand
CGACCCTCTGAAACACAAACGGGAAGCCTATGGTATTCAAGGAGAGGTTCTTCGCTGTATTGCTTTTTTTCTCGATAATAGAACGTTAAGAGTTAAAACCGGATCAGATCTCTCATCTCCCTCTTTCATTTCTTCGAGAGTTCCTCAAGGGTCAGTGCTAGATCCTTTGTCATTTCTGATCTACACCACTGACCATCCAGGGAAATATTTCCAGCAACGCCCTCCTATACGCCGATGACCTAAAAATTTGGAATGCCACTGATCCCAGTGCATTACAGATTGATCTTGACGCGATTAAGCGCTGGTCGGACGATTGGAGTCTCCCACTAAATGACGATGAGTGTGATCACGTGACATATGTTACTCGGTGGAGGTTCTGGCAATGCCTTCGAGATTCATAGTGCGTTATATATATATATATATATATATATATATATATAGATATTATATATATATATATATATTATATATATATGCCTCATTAGCAACTAGCTAATGTTATTACATATACTATTATATATAACTCTGCTGGCTGTAGCTTCCCTTTATGCCGATGACAAAAATCTGAAATGCGTGTGATCCCAGAACATTGCAGATTGACCTTGACCGTATTAAGTGCTGGTCAGATGACTGGAGTCTCCCTCTAAACGACAGCAAGTGTGCGCATATGTCGCTCGGAGGAGACTCCGGGAACCTATTCGTGATACATGGTGCACAGAGTGCAGTAGATATCCAGGAAGCTGACTCCAAAAAGATCTTGGGATTTGGCTGTCGACCGGTTTACCTTTTTTCCTTATCACCGGATAGCCGCCAACAAATGATTTATAACTCCTGGGATGATAAAAAAGGCCTTTCCCCGCATAGACAGGCATGCCTTTCAGTCGCTCTACGGGGTCTACATACGACCACTGCTTGAGTATGCTAATCAAGTCGTATACACCGGCTTGAAGAAGGACATACTCACCATCGAACGTGTCCAGCGAGTAGCCACTAAAATGGTCACTGGCTTGCGGCATTTCTCCTACGAGTCTCGTCTTGAAATTCTTGATCTTTACCCACTTGAGTTTCGAAGACTCCGCGGTGACCTAATCCTTACACTTTTCTTC
Organism: Paragonimus kellicotti; assembly: GCA_014220965.1. Lineage (NCBI taxonomy): Eukaryota > Metazoa > Platyhelminthes > Trematoda > Plagiorchiida > Troglotrematidae > Paragonimus > Paragonimus kellicotti. The sequence continues at coordinate 97,199 of LOND01000102.1, read as the reverse complement.
AGCGCAGGTCTTTTGCAACAATTATTTGCCTCCAGCGTGCAGGCATTGGTTGAGACTTTTGCCTCAGCTGGATTTTCTCGGCATCCTCGCCAAGGATCCCCAAGGGTTTTGATTGGAAGCAAAAAGCGTGTCTGAGCTGTGGACAGTTTCACGTAGTTGGGTAACACTACCCCGTCAGTTGATGAGATATGAGCGAGGATAGCAAAGATTTGAGATGTCTTTGCCGGTCTGCGTCATCTGTGGCGTCGAAAAGACGTTCGATTGTCGCTGAAAGGAAGAGTATATAATGCTTGTGTACGTTCTGTTTTGCTCTATGGTTCGGAAACGTGGCCTGTTCGCAAGGAAGATATCAACAAGCTTGCTGTGTTTGACCATCGTTGTCTCCGCAATTCAGTCCAGTGAAATAGTCGCATGAGCAACACGGTCGTTCGCCGGCGCGTATTCCGGAACGCTCGGGATGCGCGATCAATTGGTCAACTACTCACGTTTGCACAGCCTGCGATGGTTGGGTCACGTACTCCGCATGCCAGCTGATCGTTTACCGTACCGGGCATTATATACTGAGACCACCAACAGTTGGGTGAAACCACGTGGTGGTCAAGCAACAACGTGGTCACGAAATATGAAGACCCTGACTGCTCCACTGAGTAAAGTGGGTAGGTGTCGCCTGCCTGGATGGGGTCCTCGTGATCACTCAAACCGCTGGTTAGAGACGCTATCCGAGATGGCGGTGTGTCGCAGTCAATGGCGTACCTGCATCCATACCATTTCTAGTTCTTCCGCTTAGACTTCTATTAATTTTCAACCTTCTTAGTAACGTTTTCTTCTAGGATATTCCACGTCACTGTTGAGGTGAGCGGCAGCCCGAGCCACAGTACCTTTGGTCAGGCTCATGGCTGATATGACGATGAGGTTGATGATAATGATGAAAGGGCGTGTCTCCGTCAAAGAAACTGAGCATGGGACTACTTCAGGCAACTGGATGCGAACACGAACACTACATAAATATGCGCAACCAATGTAGCAGATTGAAGAGTGCGAAATGCAGCGTACGAGAACCGCCTCACAATGCAGTCATTGACAGCCCCTGAATGGTCATATGCTTCCTTGTAAAGATGGACGAAGGCAGGAACGGGCCTGCCTGCAGTTGTCGGAGAAGTTAGGAAAGCAGAAACTGCAGAAGTGTAAGCGAAGGCCCTGGCAGCTTATGCTACGGTGTACTCCGTTGAAGTACTTCCGTTTCTTCCATGTGCTTTCGAAACCCCGGTGTCCAGTGTAAAGGAAATCAAAGAAGCAAGGGTTGCAGAGCAACTGGGAGATCTCAACCTCCTGAAGTAACTATCATCATATACAAAAATATAACACTTGGCTCTCACTTATGCTTAACTGCCAAACAACCATGAAGATAAAAGTTAACACCGTACAGGAAGAGGGAAGAAGCAAGAAGAGGAGGGGGAGGGACCTAATTACTAAAAGTTACTAAAAGCTACGTCTATATTTAGACATTCAACTTCACGATGTCCATATCTTGCAAATAAACGACCGAGCTGTAAGTGAAAGATAAGGCGTCATCAGCAAGACAGCTTCCTTACGGCTTTCACTGTCCCGCATCATTAAGTGCACTCACTTCACAGACAACTCGGCCAAACAATTGAACACTAACGTTTTTGGTCGACTGATTGCAATTTCATCTGAGTCGCGAGGTCCCCAGCCAGGGAGACGAACCCGACCTGCCGTGATCAGCTCCTTGGTGAACGACTTCATTTTTCTACCTATCGTCATCCTTCCACCGTGCACCTTATGATAGTCGGCCGTAGCATCGGTAAAGAGCACTGAGTATGACGGAGGACCAGCTGGTATCCTTACTACATTGCCTAGTCATCTAAGTCTGTGTAAACGTAAGGATTGAATAGAAGGACTCGCTTGGCACTCCCTCACAAATGCCAGCTTGACTTCTTCGTTCCATAATCATTGGTGCCACCCAGTACGAGCGATTGAACGCAAATATCGTTGTCAACTATTTGAAGGTGGCTCAAGTCCACCACGAGCGGTCAAGGTTCGTAGCTGCAATGTAGTACAGCCCTCATTATCATCTTATGTACTCGGCCGATAGGCGTGAGAGAGATGCGTCTGTCACCAGAGGTGTCCTAGATTAGCGAATATTGTCCTAACCTTAGAGATGCGTGTTCTATTCCATTCCCTACACTTCTATAGCCAATGATACAACTTCCTAAATGCATCAGCCGGTCAAAACACTCTACAACCTCTTTTAACAACACATCTACGTAATCACATTAGTCTGGCAGAAGCACTCGGCACTTCGAGCCTACAGAACACATTCGAAAATGTTTGGCAGTGCGTAAAATAACGTGTAGCATTATTTTTGCTGCTTGAAAATTGCCAAACAACACCTTTTCTTCAGCACAACCAAGATCAGTCAATCTTCTGCCAGGTAGGGGGTCCACGCTAATATCTTGTGAGTGTCACAGGTAGTGTCTACCAATTCAGCTGCGACACAAAGTAAACCATCATCATCATAACAGCCATGAGCCTGACCAAAAGGTACTGTGGCTCGGGCTGCCGCTCACCTCAACAGTGACGTGGAATATCCTAGAAGAAAACGTTACTAAGAAGGTTGAAAATTAATAGAAGTCTAAGCGGAAGAACTAGAAATGGTATGGATGCAGGTACGCCATTGACTGCGACACGCTGCCATCTCGGATAGCGTCTCTAACCAGCGGTTTGAGTGATCACGAGGACCCCATCCAGGCAGGCGACACCTACCCACTTTACTCAGTGGAGCAGTCAGGGTTTTCATATTTCGTGACCACGTTGTCGCTTGACCACCACGTGGTTTCACCCAACTGTTGGTGGTCTCAGTATATAATGCCCGGTACGGTAAACGATCAGCTGGCATACGGAGTACGTGACCTAACCATCGCAGACTGTGCAACGTGAGTAGTTGACCAATTGATCGCACATCCCGAGCGTTCCGGAAATACGCACCGGTGAACTGCCGCATTGCTCACGCGATCAGTCCACTTAATGTGGGCTATTGGCGGAGACAACGATGGTCAAATACAGCAAGCTTGTTGATATCTTCCTTGCGAACAGGCCACGTTTCCGAACCATAGAGCAAAACAGAACGTACACAAGCATTATATACTCTTCCTTTCAGCGACAATCGAACGTCTTTTCGACGCCACAGATGACGCAGGTTGGCAAAGGCAACTCGTGCCTTTGCTATCCTCGTTGATATCTCATCAGCAATATTACAAGCTGACGAGATAATGCTACCCAAGTATGTGAAACTGTCCACAGTCTCAAGCGGATTACCTGCAATAAAGAAAGTAGGAGTGGAAATGCCCCAGTCTTGAAGTAACACTTTGCACTTTGAAGGTGCGAAGCGCATTCCATACAAACCAGCCCGGTCATTCACCTTGTTCAGCATGGTCTGCATGTCTTCGGCAGAGGGGCTAAGTAAGACAATGTCGTCCGTACTCCAGATCGGTCAACCGAGCGCCAGGGAGAAGCTCAACACCAAGTTCACTGGACTCCTAAGCGCACCCTCCAGAATGTCGTCCATGACAAAATTGAACAGGAAAGGGAAATCGGACACCCTTGACGAACACCACTAGAAGTGATGAACGCCCGAGACAGTTGTCCATAAACTCTCACCCTGCTTGCAGAGTGAGCATACAGTGATCTCAACAGATTCACGTATTTCCCTGGTACTCCCTTGCGAAGAAGACAGTTCCAGAGAACGTTACGAGCAACTGAATCGAAAGCAGCCTTCAGTCTAAAAAGCCCAAGACCCGTCGGCTGACCTATAGGAGTAGCGATGTTCAAAGATCCTGTCCACAGTAAAGAATGTGTTAACGCAGCCACAAGACCTCCAGACCGGGATCGGAGAATCCTGGCCTGCTTTCTTCCCGTAATCCTGGCCTATCTCTGAGGTTATTAAATGAAGGCCGGACATGAAATGAGGGCCAGATGAGTAACTTGGGGCGAAGCAACAGATAGCAAACTAGGCACTGTGTGATTCGTTGCTGCGATACGAGCCCTTCGGCATGACCCCTTCTCTTTTGACAAACGGGATACTGATTGAATAAGCACCAATCCCGAGTACACTCTTCTCTCGTCCAAATCGTCGCGGAGTTTTCGTCAGTTCTGATATCCAACCTTCTTTTCCCGTCACTGATAAAGCAGAGTCTGGATCCCCACATCTCAGCACAACACTATATCACGACTCACTAGACAACGGGCACAACTCGACCTCACAGACCCGAACCTACCATACGATAGCCCCTTCTGGTGCGGGCGGTACACAGCAACGCGCCGTATTGCGGTGGGCGTGATGCACAACGCTCACATCCACTCATCTCTAAACTGCGTCAATGTCCTGTAGTGACAGACCCTGTATAGGCACCACTCTCTGCGGTTCGACCGAGGGGACGTCTGGAACGTAAACTACTTCTGGGTTTCGTGTCACATCGAGTCTGTTGAGGCAAGCCGAACTGAATCTTCGAAAAGTTCAGCCTACCTGCTAGTCAAGTCGACGCGATTTTGATTGACTTGGGTGGGTGTGGGGTTGGGTTGGGACTGGATAAGTGAACCATCTTTTCACATGTGGTCTCACTTACACCAACTCGACGACCAGTACAACCACGGATCAGGGGAAAAAGCCTTCTGCAATTCCCAGGTAAAAACGCTTTCCATCTCTTTCGACTGTTCGACCAAGTAGTGCTCACGGTCTTTGCGCAAGCTTTTAGTCAGCTTGCGTTTAAGTTCTCGACGGTCGTCATCATATTCAGAACCAGGTGGGATCGAGCGACGCTTGTTCATGAGGTTATCGACGTGACGGAAATCCAGTTCTGTCGCAACTGAACAGCTCCTTCGGAACATACCTCTTCACAGCATGTTTTCATAGCTGCAGCGATTTGTTCCCAGTGTTCGTTAGGATCCTTCACCTGACTCGAACTGGGCACGTGAAACTTCACACTCACTGCTACTCCTCACCTACCCTCGCCATACTGCCAACTCTTCAATTCCCCCATTCATACAGACAACCCCCATTGCAGCCCCGCAATCACTACCACTTCGTACAAACACCTCAACATCTCCCAACCGAAAGCCTAATACATAAAAGACATATGCTCACACTCACCCCACCCCACTGCAGGACCCACCAATCCACGCAGCCCCGTTGGGGAACGTCACTCCTCATCGTCTTCTACAACCACCTCCTGTTGATTGTTCGCATATGCTAGTAACCTCTGCCTAGCATACCGTTCCACTTCTATATCCTCACGTATACCTGAGTCGCCATTGTCCTTAGAGCAAGACCGAATGACACAGATCTTAATCCCAAATCCGGGCTCCGGAGCGGCCAGTGAGCAATACAGGCATGGTCCTGCAGTGTCCATGCTCCAGCTGTCCAACAAAGGGCACCGACACGTCCTTAACAGCAGGGCGCCACCATGGTAATCCTGACTGCTATATGCGACATCACTCCACAGGCTACAAAAAGCACACGGACAGGTGCAACCGCGCCGGTTTTGGTGTCCATCGCATGTTAACGATAACACAGTGCTGGGAGGCCTTTTCTCCTGTGTGTTGCGAATTCGCCCGACTGCTCGAAATATAGAGGCAATCATGGGCATGTGCACACAGCTCCAACAGTCTAGTCGCGCAACCTGTTCAGCCCAACACAATGCTTAACAGTGCCAGGACAAACCAAAACTACCCCACCCTACAACTCCCAGGACCCCCAATAACTTTTCTCATCTTCAGCGAATGATGCCGACCAAGCTGGGCATTCAAATCGCCCGCTAGTATGATGATGTCTGAGTGTTTAGTTTGCTTCAGAAGGTCAACGAGGGCGTCATAGAACGCATCCTTGGTATCATCCGAACAGCTGTCTGTTGGAGCGTACGCCGATATAATGAATACACAACGTCTTTCTGATTTGCGTCGACAGACTTTTACCGATGTATTGAGTCTGACAGCGCACAAGCGACTGTTCACTGGGATCCAATCGAGCAAACATTGCTCTGCTCTGGAACTCAGTGCGATTCCCACTCCAGCTTGACCGCGAGATTCAGCTTCGGCGTCACCAGAAACCCTGAGAGAGAAGCGCTTGAATCGACAGTTATCTAGAGGTGAGCTCAAATGGATAACGGTGCTAGAATCGTAGACTCGCGTCTCCGACACGCAGCACACATCAAGCTCCAGACTTGAGAGAGTACTAGCCAGAGCAGCTTGCTGACCGACTTGTCGGAGAGTGCGGACATTGAAGGCGCCAATGTTTACCGGTTGTCTTGGCCTCAGAAAACAATTATCGCCCGAAGGCACATGGAAGGCAGAAGAAATGGGGGGTAAAACAGTAGAAGGTCGTATTGGGTTAATAATGTCACTGTCGGGAGAGCGATAACTTCTGATACTTCCCGGTCGTTTATGCCGCGGAAGGGGGTTGACTTGAGGGACCCCACCCCGAGTCTCTGACTCAAAAGTCTGACCTGCGAGACAACAGGATACAGGGTTTTCTTGGGGGACCCTACCCGGAGCCAATGACTCAAAAGTCTGACTCACTTGGCAGTGAGGGGCTTGCCTAGCCCGAGGGCGCAGTGAATAAGACATTGATGTCTGATTCTGAGCACTGCTGCGCGCAGTGGATGTACTCAAAGCTACATCGGGCTTTTGGGTGATAGATGTTTTTCGACCGTATTGGATAATACGCCGGCGGTCACGGTCAACCGTTGGGCGATCGGAGTGCTCTTTGTTTGAGGGTACCTTTTCTAACCCCCTTCTTCCTGATACGGAAGACAGCAGTGCCGCAACTATAAAAATAGTTGTATGCCCATAGGATCGTGCCTCACTACCTAAGCACTCCTACGCGGTCAGTAGTGCGACATACAATCCTATGTGTAACTGCTTTTCGTCTGGCTGCTCCCCTTTGGCCTGTCTGACAGGGTTGAACCTGGAAGGACCGGAGTCCTAGTCAGCATAGCCCGCCGGATCGAAACAGCACACAAGCCCGACCACCTCGTCAAGGTAGCAGTATAGGTCGGGGGCGAAAGTAAATAAAAACTGGTGAAAGTGGACAGCCTTGACGTACGCCGCTCCTGGTGCTGAAACTGTCAGACAGTTCACCGTAAACCCTAACCTGAGCTGAGGTATGGGAATAAAGCGCCGACAGTATGTTCACATACTTAGTCGGTACACCCCTACGTTTAAGCGACTCTAAAAGTGTAGATCGGTCTACCGAATCGAACGCACCTTTATAGTCGAGAAATACGGCAGTTGTAAGCCAGTGGTAGGTACGATGCTGCGCGAGAATTTGACTAAGAGTATGGTTCATCAGTCTAACCTCCCCCAAGATGAAACTCTGCATCATCTTCCTTAATGTCTGCCTGTCGGGGTTGCAGTGATTCGACGAAGTGTAATGAATGCCAGAATGCTAGTTATGACTGGGGTCAAGCTAATTTTCGCAATGGTTCCGGACTCTTCTTGAATGTGAGAACTATTATCAAGTGCTATTATCAAGTTGCTAAACCTTTGCCTACGTGCTTTTTCGTCAAGACCGCTCCTGTCTGCTCAGCCTACCGCTGATAAGAGAGTATTGGGTTGCGACTTAGGCTAGTAGTACGCCAAAAGACGTCATCTTTACGGACTTCAGCAACGTTTTTGACAGGGTGCCATATCGAAGTCTCCTAAGCAGGCTTGGGGCATTGAGATAGAAGACTGTCTTCGCAATCGCAATTACTCAGTTAAGGTGGATGGGACGCCCTTCTCCTGACGAAAGTTGTCCAGTGAGGTTCTTCAGGGCTCAGTCCTGGGCTCACTGCTGTTTTTTTCCCTTGTCAGTTACTTACCCCAGAATTATTGAATCGTCTTATATGGTGTAGGTTGGTGATCTTAAAGCCTGGTGCATTTTAAAATCGGCAGAAGATCGGGATGCTCTACAGACCGATCTTTATCACCTAATGAGGTGGTCTCTCTCGATGGACTCCAAAAAATGTGTACATATTGGGTGGACGAATGGTGTGGGTACACACCACATAAAGGGATGATTGTTGAGACAAGCAGAAAATGAACGCGACCTGGGTATTGTTGTCTCAGCATCCCTCAAGACGGTGGACAACACGGTCAGGTCCTGTTCATCAGCCCGTGCTGTACTGGGAGCACTCAAACGGTCTTTCAGCAGACTTGGGGCTAGAACCTTAAACCGCCTTGTTCACCGCGCACAGATCAGTCCTGGAGTACGAAAAAGCGACGGCCTATCCCTGCACCAAAATAGAGATACGAACGCTAGGGCCATTTCAAAGAACGGCCACGAGACATGTAATTGGAATTAAGGGTAAGAGATGTGAGGAGAGACTAAGTCACCTTGGTATGTTTCTTCAAAGCTGCAGGCCTGTGCGGGAAATGTACTACTGGCACGCAAAGTATTGAGAGGAGAAATGGGTTCGGAGCTGTGCGCAGGATTCCCAATCTGGAATGACGACACGAGGCGTGGACACCAATTGAATCTGTGAAAGCAAACCATACAGAAGAGGCCTACAGTCTACCGCCTGTCTCTTTGAATAGTCAATTGTTGGAACGTCTTTTCGTGTTCTGTGGTGGATGAGGAATCGGGTGACCTATTTAAAATGAAACTAGACACTTGGAGAATCTATCGCGGCGGGAACGGTCATAATCTGATGTCCCCGTGGATTGCGAACGCGACGTGGCTTACGCGGGAATGTGTACCTTTTGCCTTCAAGGAACAAATAGAGGATACTGAATTACGCGACGTCTTAGAGATTGCTTCAACGAGGACAACAAGTGAAGTGATAATTCACTGTTAACCGTCCCCAGCAATGCACATGGTTCCTGAGTAAACGCACGGAACGCTCAGAAATATCCTGTTGTGAACTATGTGATTCAAGCCTACGCCGTTTGTGAGACCCCACTTCGAATATTGTGTCCAGGTAAGGGCGCCTTGCTTAGTGCGCGATAAAGCATCTACCCCCCCCCCCTAATGAATGGTTTGAACTGCCTGTCATAGTCAAAGGCCTGGCAGACTGGGCATGTCTGCTATTTTATCGATGGCTACGGGATGATCTGATCCTCACAACCGTATACTGGCCCGCCGAATTGGCTCTCATCTCTCTGGTTTCTTTAGGCCGGACAATCAGGCCTTTTGTAGACACCTTATATAGTTGCGCAAACCTCGGCGCGACCACTTAAGGACTGAATCCTGTCCATCTCAGCATGTCATAGATAACTGGAATACGCACGCAGAAAATGTGGTGCTTGCCTAGTCGATCGGAATTTTCGAGCACAAGCCTTATGCTCCCGGGTTACAGTTTATTCTCTCTCCATGCGTTTGGTGTTCCTTATCTCTTGATTTGCCTTATACGGTTATAGTTTACCATCTGCTTCTTTGTTCACTTTCACCACTGGTCCATGGTATTAACTTCTAATTCATCCAGCCTCAACCTATTCTCTTTTTTATCTTCTGATTAGTACAACAGGGACTGCTGTGTCGGTTTCGTGATCATTACTTGGTTGGCTCCTTGTTGGATTCATAAATGCAAACTTGTTTGTTTAGCTGTATCCAACTCCTTCGTTTTTAACAGTGTGCGTCCGCATGGATAACCTCAAGAGGTATTCCTGAAGTTCCGGTCCCACTTGGACCCGAACAAGGTCCGACCGTGTGACGTCTATTATCGGTATGCCTCCTATGGCTACAAGTGTGGTTACGGTGACAGTCGGGAACAGGTATAGCCGACCCCGAAAAGGTCAGCATAGCCTCACTAGTACCTGAAGTTCAGCTGAGGACGGTCACTGTTCCAGAGAAAGGTACGTAAGTGCACATCTGGCTAGTGATGCGTGTTCACTGATGCACTTCATCTAAAGTACAAAGTGCAGAAAGTGCGATGGATTGTCGACTCTGGGAAGCATAAAACTAAACGAGGTACCGTGAAGCCCCTTCTAAACAATAACGTCACCTCCGTGCTTTAGCTCAGTTTCATACCAAACAGGTCCTGCGTAACAAACGTACTGCCCTTTATGTACAGCTTACCGGCCGCCAAAGATCACTGTTGACTTTCTGTATGAATGGCAGTTGTAGCTTCTGGCGAACTGTAAAGATGCGATTAATGCAGCCACGGGCAGCGCGAAAGCAAGCTTGTTCCTCACGGTATGTTTTTTTTCGCGCGTTTCTCTTAGTCTACGAAGTACAGTAGGTACGAGAAACTTCGATGCAACATAAATCAGACGAATCCCCTGGTGATTTGCACATGAAGTGAACTTTTTGAAAATGGGGATGATGTTAACCAAACCTTTAACAATTGGAACAACTTCACTGAACCAAAGTTTCCGGGCAGGGCCATCTGCTCTTTACAAAGGCTGAACCTCCATCTAAAAGAAAAGTGTGAGCTGGGTCCCTTGTGACGTTTCAGAAACTTGATTTCCAGAGAAACTTCTGTTTCTGAGGGCAGAGAAGCATCAACATACCAATAAGCATAGGCAGGCCCCGTTAGTGACGCGGATGGCCAGTTGAACTGCTGTTGGAAATGCTCAGCCCAGCGTCCTAAGCGTCGTTGCAGGTTATGAATAGGCTCACCATTGACTTCGCAGATTACCTCGCTCACATCTGGCTTCCTACTACCAGCTACTCGGATGAGATGGAAAGGCTTCCTAAAGATCCCGTAGCAGCGGCTTGTTCCATCTCGATAGCGCCTTATGTCCACCAGACCTAATGATGCTCTCACAGTCGCTTCCTGAGCCCCAGGCGAGTAGCCTTGCGAGTCGAGTTGTACCCACGGCTAGATGGAGTATCCCTGCGAGCGTCAAAGAAGTTCCATTGATCGCATAGAGACCAAGCGGTTGGCAGCTGAACGAACAGTAGTACCACATGAGACAGTACCGCACTTATGCATCACACGCCGTATATGTGCCGAATATGTTTCAATGTCGTCTGGTGAGCAGGGAGAGGCATGCGCACACTGGTGAACGTAAAGCGCCTGTGTTTCTTCTAGGTTAGATACATCACTTTGGGGTCAGCGACGAAGTGACCCATTATCAAGGCGCAAAGCGAGCTTGACGCACCACAGTGCATGATCAGAATCCACGCAGATTCTCCAGATTGACTTACAGTCTTGGAAACACTCATGTATTACGACCCCCTGATAGAGAAAGACAAGAACAAACACAAAGACCACGAGCAGTATCTCTATCACGAACGAACGCAACGATATTGCAAAACTGCACGAAAATCAGAGCGCAAATATCGGAACCCAACTCTCGCAACTTAGATCCCCCCAACAAGTAAGGAAAAAAGACGGCCTTCAAACGAGCTTTATTTGCTGCCCAGCCAGAAGGCAAAATACCGATTTACAACGTCTGTATTTATAGGTTTCGGGTGACCTTGCGCCTAGGCCACCCAACGGACCAATCAGAGCTGAGCGTAGCTTCTCGGACGTTCGAGAATTCTGGCGGGCGTTCAAATTCTCCAAAAATGGAAAATCCATTTTTCTCGGCAAATATGGCGAATTTTTGGGAAAAAGTGCCTTTTCCCAACAGGTACTGGGCTAGAATCTTGAAGCCGTGTTTCAGCAGGACAACAGATATCGATCGAGAGGGTCTCCAACAGTACGCTCAAGAGCTGTCTGCTGATCTCTTGCATAAAAGTGTTCGAACGTTAAAGTTGGCAAGCTTAAATGATGTTCGGGGGGCGAGCAGAGGCTTTTGCCCTTCAAGTAAAGGAATCCTAGTATTAGACACACCATCATTTTGGTTATCACTTCCGTCGTGATTGGTAAATGAGGTAGATCTCTGGTGTGTGCGCAAAAACGGGATTGGGGAGTCACCAAATATATCGTTGTTCCAAAAAGGAAGGTGAGAAGAGACAAATTTATTTAGTCTGGCAAAAGTCAACATTGGAGCAAAGCTGGCCGTCGACACCTCAGCCGAAATGTCGTGACAGGAAAACAAGACGAAATCCACAATTACTGTACGTATATAAGTTCATAATTGTAGGAACGGAATACTGCTCGGTTACCCAAGCCGAATAAGGGGGTTGGCTTGAAGGTCCACACTCGGAGCCTCAGGTTCGAAAGAATCCTAACCCACAAGGCAGAGGGGTAAAGCACGGAGTTTGTACTCCATTGGGAGCCGGTGAGCAGTAGTGGTTCGGTTCATAAACCTTCCGGATGAGTCCATCCATCCAGGATGCCCAATGCACCCTGCAGGAGGTTGCGACAGAAGCAGCGCAGACAGTTCGGAGATTCACCAACGAAGGTAAATCTGATGTACAGGTCTGTCCATCCAGGGAGTCCAGGACCGACAGGGCCTCTTGTTGTCAGGGGCCGATTACCGAATTGGCTCACACGCCCTTCGAATGAGGTCCAGTCATTCAAGTTACCCGGCATACTTCACGTACCCGTGGGAGACGGTGACCACCGACGTGATTCGTACACTTTCTTGGGTTTTTTCAACATGGTTGGTGGAGATTAAATATGTCGGTTTGCTATAAAGACAGCAAGCCCTACGAATAGCTGACGTGTGCGCGTTGGGGCAACTGTAATCCTTTTGTGATGAACTCATCATCATCATAGACAACAATACATCAGTGGTTCACACTGATGCTTAACTGCCACACAACCACGAATGAAAAAAAAAACCCTCCATAGAGAGAGAGAGAAGAGAAAAACAAACGGAGGGAAAGAAGACCCAATGCGATGGAGTAACATACGTCATTTCGTGGTACCATCAAAGAGCTTATGTGGCATTTTATAGAAGACCTGATTGCCAACCGTGATTCCACCACGCTCTGTTAATACTACCATTGATTACTCGTGACTGTTTATTCACGTTATGTACTCCGCCTAGTTCGCAGTTGGCCCCTCGTGGAAGGCCGTTCCCTAATCTTTAGCTTGGAGACGCGCTAGGTGGCCCTGAGTAAGCCCACCCGCTTAATCGGGCACCGAGTCAAAATCAGCTTCCAATATAATAATATCATCAGCGTTCCAGGTTTTTTACTCGTCAGCACAGCGAAAAGTGTTGTAAAAAGCATTTTCCAAGGATGTTTGACCTAAATCTGAAATAATAGAAGTATCCTTTATTGTGTCTTATCTGCAACCCTAGGTTTAGACGAAAGAATGCATAGCACCATTAGATAAGCTACCACAATCCACGGATGGCGCGCCATCGTTTTATTTGGTTTCAACCTCTCGCACGCGGATCTTACCAGTGGACTAACCTCCAGCACGGCGGCCGCTGAACTGTATGTTCTCGTTCAGAAAGCGGAATACATAGCTGTTAGTTGTAGGTGACCGGGATTCCATTTAGGACTGTTGCTCTTATTGGAGCACATACTTGGATTCAGATCATGCGTTGGTATGTTGACGTTTCTGTTCTTATTTTTGCTAGACAACGATCCCACTGACAGCAAAGGCTGGCTGTTGAGAAACTGGCTGTGTGATCGGTAAAGCGTATGTACCAAATTAGCCCAGTAAACGGGCTTGACAGTTCTCACCCCTAAGATCCTGACAGCTGCTTGGTCCAAATCTCAGACCATTTATGAAACGGTTATTGTAGCATGTGGCACGCTGGTTCGTGGGTTAAACAAACATTGGATTTCAGAGAAATCCCTGGAGTTGTTAGATGCCAGACGGAACATTCCTCCTGGACAGTTCATATAACTGGTTCAGAAGGAATATCCGTAGAAAGCTGAAGCTTTGCCCGATCGCCGATAGTGAGGCTTGGCTAATGGAGAGAATTAGGGAAATGGAAACCGTTTCTGCTTCAGAGGGTATTAGCAGACTCTTCAGGCTTATCCGTCCCATTGGCCAAGTCATCCGTTTGTCAGTGAAACCAGGATGGCCGGTATGGCAGATACTCGTATCTTTTGAGTATCCTATGTACAGTGGACTTCGAAATGTTACATTCTTGAGCGAGCCGACGGACGCTTTTGGGGGGCTGTAGAACATCACTTTCAGGACAGTCATCTGCTGGTGCGCACGATCGATCATTTCTTTGCAGGTCATGAACACTGCCGTTGCAACAGACTTCATCAACCTCCGAACTGATTTACAGGTAACCGGCCACATAACCTAGTGGTCTCCGTCACATTTTCATCGTAGGGCATATTTAAAAAAAAGTTCAGTACACCTTTCAGCTGACAGATTATCGGCAGGTCGTTCTCTTGCTTTCCAGAGGTGTGGGCTTGTGCCGGGTTGATGGTTCTCCCAGACCAAGCCGCGCGCGGTTACTGACCGGCAGACTGAACTGAGAAAAGTGTGGTCTAACCCAATTTACCATAAAAAAAGCCAGATAGACAACGAACTGGTCACCCAGGGACCCACAAGTCTGACGTACCTTTGGTGAAATGGAAGTATCGATTCTAAACTGTCGTCAGTCATCTAGCCGTACAGTCTGCATGGTTAATTTTCAAACAGCCGTCTAATAATTTGTAAATCTGTTTCGTTTCTGAATGCAGCTTTTCGTTATTTAACATTTGGTGAAAAGGTCAGTATGACAGCACAATCCGTTAAGGAAACATCGTTTTTTTACTCCGTCTACTTGCTGTCACCGATACATGCTGGTTCCCAGTCCAACGTTACCTCTCAAGCGCTGAAATGTGTGTGCGCAGGCAGATGTTACCGATCATGGACCGTTGTAGCCAGTATACTGGGACGATGGGGTCGAACGACTTGACTGGAAATGCGTGTAAATTCCCCTACCCAGAGCCAACTGATCTGGCTATGGTTTCAGCAGTGTGTTGTGCTCGTTCGTTCACTCGACTCCATTGCCAGGCCTGCACGTTGGTCTGCGCTCCAGTGAGAATGGAAGAAAACCCAAATACTCTGGCGTGTCACACACCCGAGCCGTAAGTGCTGATTGTGACAAGCCTTTGGTTCGAATTCCGGATTTTATTGCTGAGTCCATACTTCTGGGACGTACTGTTCGTCTGGCCCGATAAGTATGCTCGTCTCGGAGGGATGAACCAGTCGAACGTTGCACAGCTCTGTGTGGCTCCAGGATTGCTATTGGTTCTTCGTAGGAACGACATGATTTACTTCTGGCAGTCTTCTAACTGACCAAGCCCGTCTCAAATGCACGACGGCCTTCGAATCGACTGATTCCACATCAAACTCCACTTCGGTTGAAATGAAAGTACTAGGCTGATTAAGAGTGCTCATTGTCAGTCGTTTGGCTATCCAGCCAATCCAGTTCCTTTTACTAACGATTCCTGAAAAGAATGATATCTTGTCTGTTGTCTAAGAAAGCCCGGGTACGAATGATACGTCCTGCGTGTCGTAGCACAACTTGCGCGATTGCTAATGCCACCTGAGGGCGGCTGGCAGGCATTTCTGTTGAGGTGATCAGAAGCAACATTGTGGGATAATGGTTAATGATCGTAGGTAAAGTGGACACGGGTGCGTCGAGGTGCAGCAAGCGATTATGATGCCCATCACACCCTTCAAATATATAGCCTCGCAGCCATCTGTAGTTGGCCATTACATGATTGACTTACAAGCACACCCACCATAATTCACTTTCCCGTATTATACCTAATTTTTTACTGACAGTCCTCGTCAAAATCTCACATCTGTTGTAATGCGAGCGACCGTGAGCGGAACAGTGAACTGGAAAAGTCGGCTGGTTAGCGACTGGCCGGTTTCCACTTTACGTCAAGTTTTTATACATCTTTTCGGGCTGTCGTTGTTGAACTTCGCATTCCTTCTTCTCCCACAAGTTTCCAACATCCTGTCTGGTGCTATTCCGCCGTATCCCGTATACGTTACGTCCGCCCCTTCTTAGGTAAACATAACCAAACCAGGAAATAAAAGCTCATGGTTCTGACAAGCAATCGTTGAAGCTGTTCCAATCCCTTAGAAACGAGGCTCTTACTAGCATTCAGACGGATGTCGTATTTCAGTTGTCTGACGATGGCGTCACAAACGCGCATTTGCTAAACCAGTTTAATCAAGACTGAGGGTACCTTTTCTAACCCCCTTCTTCCTGATACGGAAGACAGCAGTGCCGCAACTATAAAAATAGTTGTATGCCCATAGGATCGTGCCTCACTACCTAAGCACTCTAGCGCGGTCATTAGTGCGGCGACAACCCTGGGTGCATCTGCTTTTCGTCCGACTGCTCCCTTGTGGTGTGTCTGACAAGGTTTCCGCTGATGGGACCGAAGTCCTAATCATTTTAGAGATTCGGATCACTACAGTGCATAAGCCTAACCACAACGTCAAGCCAACTTAGACAACTGGTAAACATTGACGCCTTCGGTGGCCGCATTCTCCGACCAATTAGTCAGCGACTACTTTCTCAGGTCTGGAGCTGTGCTGTATGTCGGCGACGCGAATCTACCGTTTTTTCATCGCTGTTCACTCGAACTCACCTCAAGGTTTCTGGTGACGCCGAAGCTGAATCTCGTGGTCAAGCTGGAGTGGGAATCGCACTGAGTTCCAGAGCAGAGCAATGTTTGCTCGATTGGATCCCAGTGAACAGTCGCTTGTGCGCTGTCAGACTCAATACATCGTTTAAGTCTGTCAACGCAACTTAAACAAAGCGTCGTATATTCATTACGCTGCAACGGGTAGCTGTTCAGATGCTATAAAAAAATACGTTCCACGAGGCCCTCATTTACCATTTGAAGTAGACTAAACACTCTGATGTCATCATACTGATCGGCGATTTTACTGTTCATCTCGATCATTATATATATATATATATATATATATATATATATAATCGTTCTCGTAAGGGGGTTCGACCTTATTTCAGTTGCTCGCAGTCGTGTTGCTGCATAACTGCTACTTCAATGATTGCGAAAATATCTTTAATTTCCATGCACCCGAAGAAGGTGGTCTAAGTGGTATGGTTCCCATTTGAGACGGACATGACCAACCTGTTGTTCATCCAGTTTCAGTTTGATGATCCGATGGATTACTACGGAACTTTGTGGATCTTAGGTGATGTTTCTGATGAATGATATCATTCTGACAGTTCTAGGCGCATTACAGAAAGTATTTATTAGTGTGCAGGCCACGAAAATGTCAATTAAGCTCTCATCTTTTTGTCGTTTAACTGATGTTTGGACGCTTTCCACGTTTTAGACAATTGTGAATTTGTAAATCACTGCACAACTTCGATGTAAATGGATGTAGACTTGTATGCTTTCTTTGGCGTGAGTGATGACTGCTCAACCAAAGACGTAAAACGAGCCTACAAAGAAAAGGCACGTCAGTTACATCCGGATAAAAATAAAGACAATCCGAAAGCCAGTATGTTATTCAGCTTTTGGTTAACAAATGTCTTTTAGAGGAAGAGTTTCAACAACTGAAAGATTATTATGACATTCTCCATGAGCCAGTCACGAGGGTAGGTTCAATGTCTTTCTCAATTTCCCCGTGTGTTCCAATTGTTTAATTGCTTTTGTTCAGTTTCTTTGCGGGCTGGGACGTTTATTCCTATCCTTGCAAACTGTGATGGGAATGAAGTTGTGTTCTCCCAATAGCTTTTGTCCTTCTGTGATTTTTTTTTAAAAATGTAACTGGTTCACTGAGTTTACTTTAGATTGCTTTCCTTATTTTACACACCGCACTTGCGATCGATGACAATCACAGTATCATACTGGTATACTGATTGCAACTTTTCATTCAGTATGTG
>LOND01000102.1:60585-79426 GCA_014220965.1 Paragonimus kellicotti | reverse complement strand
CTTGCAAACTGTGATGGGAATGAAGTTGTGTTCTCCCAATAGCTTTTGTCCTTCTGTGATTTTTTTTTAAAAATGTAACTGGTTCACTGAGTTTACTTTAGATTGCTTTCCTTATTTTACACACCGCACTTGCGATCGATGACAATCACAGTATCATACTGGTATACTGATTGCAACTTTTCATTCAGTATGTGACATTATTCAATGTAGAGTGCGATAATGGGTACTAAAGACAGTTGGTCACGCTACCTAGTTGACGTATCATTATTTCGATATGTAGGTTCGTAGATTCATAGAGGAATGAGAACGATCAAAGCACGTGCATTCCTGTCTCCGTGTTACTCGAGGAGTAAAAGTTTGTCAGACGGTTCGCAGTTGCAGATAAAATAATTCTTATTCAGAAAATTGAAAAAACACTGGCGTGTAACATACCGACAAACTGAAGCAGCATGCTGCCATGACTAATCAACAACCAAACTGATGACGACGAAAAAGCAACCAGACAGAGATTGATATACACATCCGATGTTTTGTGAGAATACGTTAAGCGGGTGGCCGAAGAACTGTTACCCCGTTTGACCGACGTGGATGTGACGGGATTGAGTAGAGTTTTGGACATCTCAACCGAGACCGTGGAGATAACGCATTTCAGAATGTGTGGGCCAATTGGGAAGTGGATCTACCTACGCGGTTACCTGTCCATTTGTAAGTTAAGTGTGGAAGAATAACCCCTTTATCACCCGTTCCTGAATAATGGGATTTGGTGTGCCAATATGTGGCCAGATTGGTGCATGATTTTATACGTCTTCCATACTTCTGTAGTTCAACGATAATTGACCTGACGCTGCCAGATTTCTCGGATTAAGGTGTACCTGGTCCAACGACTCTCATAGTAACTCCTCTCTTGAAACTTTTAGACACTTGCGACAAGTCTGTATGAGGTTGTAAGATGGAGTTATATACTCCGGGACAAAAAATAAACCGGACGACCTCCAGAGCCTGCAGAGATCATACGTACACATGCACACTTGTGAATAAGACAATCGGCCGGCCGGCTCGGATCTTATTTGTAAAAGGTCATGTCTCTGTATTTTCTATACATGCACTCGCTTCTTGCTGTCAATCACCTAAGTTATCTTTGTCACCTGTCGTTCATTCCTCGATTAATCTGTTTTCGCACGATGACTTCATCTCTCTGAGTCCTCGATACAAGCTTGCCACTATGCTTTAGTTAACATCGCTGCTATGTAATTACCATATATTGGTAAAAGCGGTGTTTTTGCTGCAGAATAAACTCATATATAAGGCTTCATCCGTCGATCGAAGCACCATCTTTTGACATATCCGGTCATTTTAAATGGACGATATTAATAGTAAGTGTTTTTGCGGTAAATCTGTGTAGGTCAAGCCACTAACGGCGTGATTCAGGAAGATTAACTCATTCCATTCCGATTGACCAGATAGTGGCTGATATGTGATGAGATCCTAAGTACTGTTCTAGTTTATATATCCATTCAGTAGTTGGGCCATACTCTCTCGAGTCCCCAAACGTGCACTCCTCTCCTCCGATCGATCACCGAATTATGTTCTTTGATGATCAGTATACCGTGTTCGATAGGATTGTCTCGATTCGAGTGAACCGCAGTTCTCAGCAAAGGTCATGTAATCCATCGTTTTTGGAAAGTAGACAATAATAACAAAACGTGATTGCCCCCAAACATCCGAGTGCTCTTGTTGCGAATGTGAGTTGTACCCTTTCCACATCAGATCCCAGCCAGATTGTTGATGGTAACCGGCTGTATCTACTTTTTGTCTAGCAGTGTACATTGTGAAGAATGACTGAGGGTGAAATGTTCGACAGTTTTTTCCTAAAAGGCACAGTGAGGTTTGTAGTGTCTTTGTCATAAATGCACAGTATATCGACAACTAGGCCGTTAACTTCTCTAGGTCTTTTTCTCATTTGGGGACATCAATTCTGTGATCATTCAGATCACATTTAACACAGTTTTGGTGGTGGGCAGGTACACAGTTGACTTCGGTCACCTGACTTGGACTTGCACCGTGTCCGGAGTGGTGAGTGCTGATCAGTGTTACTTTGATTTTAACAACTAGACTTCTCATCTCATTTCTGTACTATCCTGTATCATTGTACTGACTCGTCAGTACATGAACTGTACTGTAGTACACGAACTGTTTTCTCTAACTAAATGTAAACCTTTTTTGTTATTAGCAATTCGTCAGTCATTCCAGGAAATTGAAAAAAAGTAACACTGTTAATGTGTGATATTTTACCTCATCAGGCACATGCCTCAGAATGGCAAAACGGGCGAGAAAATTCCCCGAACTGCTTTGAAAGTCAAGTGTTTCTATTAATAAACAAATGGGTGCTCAGTTGGAGGCACTGTCTGTTGTTCCTACGGCCTTTTCAGGTTGACAGTGTGGTTCGTACGGACACATCCTCAAAAACGTAGGCCGATAGTTACACGTGAATTTAACTAGTAACGTCATTGATTTAGTTGGTTCAAGCCCTACCCCCTTCTGATACCTGACCTTGCGTATGTCACATGACTACGTTCAGTTCACGTATAACTAGCATTACATAAAAAAACGCGTCTTCTAGCGGAAAAGATCTTAACTCTCTCACCTGCCATATCCGTGTATTTAATTATTGTGATCGGACAACTCTAGATGTGTTTGAATCGATTTACCGTTAAACCCGATTCCTCATCTGTAATAAGGCTGAACATTGTGTGACTGTTACGGATAATAACTTAGGCTAGCCTGATCAACGTGACCGTAGTCGCCGTCAACAGGAGCAAAGTACGACGAGAAACTGACGGCTAACGATTGTTCAACGTAAGACTTGCACATTTGTTTTTTCATTGTGAATCGCTCGTAAACAACTCATCACTAAGCATTTTTTTTGCATTTCATTATCTGCATATATCAATTTTTCTTAATCATACACACGAAGAAAGAGTATGACAGAAAATGGAAAGCCAAACGCGAGGCCACAAAACGGAACCAAGCCCTAGATTCTGAACGCAGAAAATTGAAGGAAAGTGAGTATAATGAACTATTGTTAAACTGTGGTTGCTTCCACACGTCACTTAGTCGGATAACTTAGCTACGATTGTGTTTGTTAAACGTGTCTATTTTAGTGTAACCGAATCCGTTGTCACCATAAGTTGCACTCCAAATGTTGTATGTGTCCAGTTACTGGAAGACATGTTTGACTTCTGGAACGTGTTCTACTAGTTGCTTTCTCATCATTTATGTACCTTTCCTCATTGGCTTTCAAAGTAGTAACAGGGTTGGGGCGCTCCACTGTGCGGTTAACCTATTGCTGTTTGCCCGATACTGTGGTTTTACAAACCATGCGTATGCCGTACGCATCGGATTTCTGGATGATTACACATTCTTAATGCATGATTGGGCTATAACAATGGCCGTGTTAATTGCGTCTGCCAGCTCCAGGCATTTGGTTTCCTCATTGAGTTCAAAATGACCAATGAGGGGCCGTTAGTCATGTTGTTTTTCGGGGTAACCATTCAAGAAATTATTTTGTACGCGTGTTCGGTTGACAACAATTAGCATCTATGATCTTGGAGTACACACTTCGACCATCGATGCGCAATCTTGCTTCTAACCATGTTATCAAGAGGATCAAACGTGAACTGGATATTTCCAGATAGCTTAATTTTGAATAGTCACAACTCTGTTGTGAATTATTTCCTTTACGCAAAACCAGCCTTCGATCTTGCTGAAACCCAGTGTACACAGCTTCAATACAGCTTTATTTTCCCTCGTTTCAATAAGACCAAAATTGTTATGTAAGATGTATGTCGAGCAACATTTCGTTCGTTCTGTTCAGTTACATGCACAAAATGATAACCAAGTGGGTATGGGAATAGTAGTAGTGATAGTAGTGTCTATCTAGCAATCATAGCTTGATGTGTGATATGTCTGAGTATCTGGATTTTTGATCAACGTACGAACAATCAAGATGGACAATTTAGTAGGGTTATGAGTATAGTGGGAAAGTGTAGAACACGGATTGAACAATGAAAGGTTGGGGCATTAAGGTAAGACATGATTAATTAATGGCCTGTGTACAATGGATCACCAAGGCGGTGCTAAGTTCATTGCTGTCTGCTTCTGAACACACAAGGGTGATTTCTTAAGGTGCATGGTAAGCGCCTCAGGAAAAGCTAAAGCGCGTCTGGCAAGCAACACGTCAAGCCTTGGATGGATCTACTGTTTAGCCGGATTTGAGCAGGTATTTTGTTATAGCACTCCTAACTGTCCCAGTTTTGGTATTCGGAGGCCATTTCGAAATGTGCTCCAAAATTCGAGTGTGCAGTACCTCCGTTGGTCAGAGTATAAAGATCCTGACTGCTCCACTGAGTAAAGTGGTAGGTGTCGCCTGCCTGGAGTCCTCGTGATCACTCAAACCGCTGGTTAGAGACGCTATCCGAGATGGCGGTGTGTCGCAGTCAATGGCGTACCTGCATCCATACCATTTCTAGTTCTTCAGCTTAGACTTCTATTAATTTTCAACCGTCTTAGTAGCGTCTTCTAGGATATTCCACGTCACTGTTGAGGTGAGCGGCAGCCCGAGCCACAGTACCTTTTGGTCAGGCTCATGGCTGCTTATGATGATGATGATGAGTATGAAGCCAATCAACTACGACTCGGAGTGCATAAAAGTTGCATCCCGTTTTGATTGGCGCGGTTTCAACCATCTTCGAGTGAACATCTCACCTTTTTTTGTTTGTTGCCAATGGTTTCTTACTACGTTAGAACAGCATGCCTTTGATTTCCCCAAACACTGTTGAACAGGCGTGACTTCTCATGAGTTATCGTGCTTGTTTGGATTGGCACATTTCAGAGCCCCAAGTCAACCGCTCTTCCTCCTGAAGACACAAGAACAGTTATACTGTGATTGCCAGTGACAGTTACTTGACTAACCAAAAGCTGCTGTATCATTTTTCAACGACCTGCTCTGACCGCTTCTATTTAATGGCCATAAAGTTTCTTCCGAATCGCGTTTTTTTGCTACCTTATCGGTCAGCACACATTAAGGCAGATCCTACATTTACTAATCATCATCAATTTACCATTAAATCCCATATTTTATTGACAGAATTAGAAGCCCAAGAAGCGAAAGCAAAGGCCGAACGGGAACGGCTGTCTTCTAGCGGAAAAATCTTAACTCTCTCACCTGCCATATCCGTGTATTTAATTATTGTATCGGACAACTCCTAGATGTGTTTGAATCGATTACCGTTAAACCCGATTCCTCATCTGTAATAAGGCTGAACATTGTGTGACTGTTACGGATAATAACTTAGGCTAGCCTGATCAACGTGACCGTAGTCGCCGTCAACAGGAGCAAAGTACGACGAGAAACTGACGGCTAACGATTGTTCAACGTAAGACTTGCAGCATTTGTTTTTTCATTGTGAATCGCTCGTAAACAACTCATCACTAAGCATTTGTTTTTGCATTTCATTATCTGCATATATCAATTTTTCTTAATCATACACACGAAGAAAGAGTATGACAGAAAATGGAAAGCCAAACGCGAGGCCACAAAACGGAACCAAGCCCTAGATTCTGAACGCAGAAAATTGAAGGAAAGTGAGTATAATGAACTATTGTTAAACTGTGGTTGCTTCCACACGTCACTTAGTCGGATAACTTAGCTACGATTGTGTTGTTAAACGTGTCTATTTTAGTGTAACCGAATCCGTTGTCACCATAAGTTGCACTCCAAATGTTGTATGTGTCCAGTTACTGGAAGACATGTTTGACTTCTGGAACGTGTTCTACTAGTTGCTTTCTCATCATTTATGTACCTTTCCTCATTGGCTTTCAAAGTAGTAACAGGGTTGGGGCGCTCCACTGTGCGGTTAACCTATTGCTGTTTGCCCGATACTGTGGTTTTACAAACCATGCGTATGCCGTACGCATCGGCCACACCGCACTTGCGATCGATGACAATCACAGTATCATACTGGTATACTGATTGCAACTTTTCATTCAGTATGTGACATTATTCAATGTAGAGTGCGATAATGGGTACTAAAGACAGTTGGTCACGCTACCTAGTTGACGTATCATTATTTCGATATGTAGGTTCGTAGATTCATAGAGGAATGAGAACGATCAAAGCACGTGCATTCCTGTCTCCGTGTTACTCGAGGAGTAAAAGTTTGTCAGACGGTTCGCAGTTGCAGATAAAATAATTCTTATTCAGAAAATTGAAAAAACACTGGCGTGTAACATACCGACAAACTGAAGCAGCATGCTGCCATGACTAATCAACAACCAAACTGATGACGACGAAAAAGCAACCAGACAGAGATTGATATACACATCCGATGTTTTGTGAGAATACGTTAAGCGGGTGGCCGAAGAACTGTTACCCCGTTTGACCGACGTGGATGTGACGGGATTGAGTAGAGTTTTGGACATCTCAACCGAGACCGTGGAGATAACGCATTTCAGAATGTGTGGGCCAATTGGGAAGTGGATCTACCTACGCGGTTACCTGTCCATTTGTAAGTTAAGTGTGGAAGAATAACCCCTTTATCACCCGTTCCTGAATAATGGGATTTGGTGTGCCAATATGTGGCCAGATTGGTGCATGATTTTATACGTCTTCCATACTTCTGTAATTCAACGATAATTGACCTGACGCTGCCAGATTTCTCGGATTAAGGTGTACCTGGTCCAACGACTCTCATAGTAACTCCTCTCTTGAAACTTTTAGACACTTGCGACAAGTCTGTATGAGGTTGTAAGATGGAGTTATATACTCCGGGACAAAAAATAAACCGGACGACCTCCAGAGCCTGCAGAGATCATACGTACACATGCACACTTGTGAATAAGACAATCGGCCGGCCGGCTCGGATCTTATTTGTAAAAGGTCATGTCTCTGTATTTTCTATACATGCACTCGCTTCTTGCTGTCAATCACCTAAGTTATCTTTGTCACCTGTCGTTCATTCCTCGATTAATCTGTTTTCGCACGAATCCGCCTTATCTGTCCTCGTTTCACAAGCTCTGACGGCATATCTTAAGTACTTTCCGCAGCTTGATTCAGCATGAATTCGCTTGGGAAAAGCGGTGTTTTTGCTGCAGAATAAACTCATATATAAGGCTTCATCCGTCGATCGAAGCACCATCTTTTGACATATCCGGTCATTTTAAATGGACGATATTAATAGTAAGTGTTTTTGCGGTAAATCTGTGTAGGTCAAGCCACTAACGGCGTGATTCAGGAAGATTAACTCATTCCTTCCGATTGACCAGATAGTGGCTGATATGTGGATTGAATCACTATCACCTTGTATTGTGGGAATATCCATTCAGTAGTTGGGCCATACTCTCTCGAGTCCCCAAACGTGCACTCCTCTCCTCCGATCGATCACCGAATTATGTTCTTTGATGATCAGTATACCGTGTTCGATAGGATTGTCTCGATTCGAGTGAACCGCAGTTCTCAGCAAAGGTCATGTAATCCATCGTTGTCGGAAAGTAGACAATAATAACAAAACGTGATTGCCCCCAAACATCCGAGTGCTCTTGTTGCGAATGTGAGTTGTACCCTTTCCACATCAGATCCCAGCCAGATTGTTGATGGTAACCGGCTGTATCTACTTTTTGTCTAGCAGTGTACATTGTGAAGAATGACTGAGGGTGAAATGTTCGACAGTTTTTTCCTAAAAGGCACAGTGAGGTTTGTAGTGTCTTTGTCATAAATGCACAGTATATCGACAACTAGGCCGTTAACTTCTCTAGGTCTTTTTCTCATTTGGGGACATCAATTCTGTGATCATTCAGATCACATTTAACACAGTTTTGGTGGTGGGCAGGTACACAGTTGACTTCGGTCACCTGACTTGGACTTGCACCGTGTCCGGAGTGGTGAGTGCTGATCAGTGTTACTTTGATTTTAACAAACTAGACTTCTCATCTCATTTCTGTACTATCCTGTATCATTGTACTGACTCGTCAGTACATGAACTGTACTGTAGTACACGAACTGTTTTCTCTAACTAAATGTAAACCTTTTTTGTTATTAGCAATTCGTCAGTCATTCCAGGAAATTGAAAAAAAGTAACACTGTTAATGTGTGATATTTTACCTCATCAGGCACATGCCTCAGAATGGCAAAACGGGCGAGAAAATTCCCCGAACTGCTTTGAAAGTCAAGTGTTTCTATTAATAAACAAATGGGTGCTCAGTTGGAGGCACTGTCTGTTGTTCCTACGGCCTTTTCAGGTTGACAGTGTGGTTCGTACGGCACATCCTCAAAAACGTAGGCCGATAGTTACATGTGAATTTAACTAGTAACGTCATTGATTTAGTTGGTTCAAGCCCTACCCCCTTCCTGTCTCTTATACCTTTGCGTATGTCACATGACTACGTTCAGTTCACGTATAACTAGCATTACATAAAAAAACGCGTCTTCTAGCGGAAAAGATCTTAACTCTCTCACCTGCCATATCCGTGTATTTAATTATTGTGATCGGACAACTCCTAGATGTGTTTGAATCGATTACCGTTAAACCCGATTCCTCATCTGTAATAAGGCTGAACATTGTGTGACTGTTACGGATAATAACTTAGGCTAGCCTGATCAACGTGACCGTAGTCGCCGTCAACAGGAGCAAAGTACGACGAGAAACTGACGGCTAACGATTGTTCAACGTAAGACTTGCAGCATTTGTTTTTTCATTGTGAATCGCTCGTAAACAACTCATCACTAAGCATTTGTTTTTGCATTTCATTATCTGCATATATCAATTTTTCTTAATCATACACACGAAGAAAGAGTATGACAGAAAATGGAAAGCCAAACGCGAGGCCACAAAACGGAACCAAGCCCTAGATTCTGAACGCAGAAAATTGAAGGAAAGTGAGTATAATGAACTATTGTTAAACTGTGGTTGCTTCCACACGTCACTTAGTCGGATAACTTAGCTACGATTGTGTTTGTTAAACGTGTCTATTTTAGTGTAACCGAATCCGTTGTCACCATAAGTTGCACTCCAAATGTTGTATGTGTCCAGTTACTGGAAGACATGTTTGACTTCTGGAACGTGTTCTACTAGTTGCTTTCTCATCATTTATGTACCTTTCCTCATTGGCTTTCAAAGTAGTAACAGGGTTGGGGCGCTCCACTGTGCGGTTAACCTATTGCTGTTTGCCCGATACTGTGGTTTTACAAACCATGCGTATGCCGTACGCATCGGATTTCTGGATGATTACACATTCTTAATGCATGATTCAGGCTTGTAACAAAGGTGTCGTTGGTCGCGGGAATCCAGTGTTACGCATATGGTTTTGTTGTAAAAAAAAAGGAATTGCGCTCTGCCAGTCCAGGCATTTGGTTTCCCCATTGAGTTCAAAATGACCAATGAGGGGCCGTTAGTCATGTTGTTTTTCGGGGTAACCATTCAAGAAATTATTTTGTACGCGTGTTCGGTTGACAACAATTAGCATCTATGATCTTGGAGTACACACTTCGACCATCGATGCGCAATCTTGCTTCTAACCATGTTATCAAGAGGATCAAACGTGAACTGGATATTTCCAGATAGCTTAATTTTGAATAGTCACAACTCTGTTGTGAATTATTTCCTTTACGCAAAACCAGCCTTCGATCTTGCTGAAACCCAGTGTACGCAGCTTCAATACAGCTTTATTTTCCCTCGTTTCAATAAGACCAAAATTGTTATGTAAGATGTATGTTCGAGCAACATTTCGTTCGTTCTGTTCAGTTACATGCACAAAATGATAACCAAGTGGGTATGGGAATAGTAGTAGTGATAGTAGTGTCTATCTAGCAATCATAGCTTGATGTGTGATATGTCTGAGTATCTGGATTTTTGATCAACGTACGAACAATCAAGATGGACAATTTAGTAGGGTTATGAGTATAGTGGGAAAGTGTAGAACACGGATTGAACAATGAAAGGTTGGGGCATTAAGGTAAGACATGATTAATTAATGGCCTGTGTACAATGGATCACCAAGGCGGTGCTAAGTTCATTGCTGTCTGCTTCTGAACACACAAGGGTGATTTCTTAAGGTGCATGGTAAGCGCCTCAGGAAAAGCTAAAGCGCGTCTGGCAAGCAACACGTCAAGCCTTGGATGGATCTACTGTTTAGCCGGATTTGAGCAGGTATTTTGTTATAGCACTCCTAACTGTCCCAGTTTTGGTATTCGGAGGCCATTTCGAAATGTGCTCCAAAATTCGAGTGTGCAGTACCTCCGTTGGTCAGAGTATAAAGATCCTGACTGCCCCACTGATTGAAGTAAGCAGGTGTCGCGTGCCTGGAGTCCTCGTGATCACTCAAACCGCTGGTTAGAGACGCTATCCGAGATGGCGGTGTGTCGCAGTCAATGGACGTACCTGCATCCATACCATTTCTAGTTCTTCAGATTAGACTTCTTTTTATTAATTTTCAACAGTCTTAATCTCGTCTTCTAGGTTATTCCACGTCACTGTTAAGGTGAGAGACATCCCGACCCACAGTACCTTCTGGTCAGGCTCGTGGCCGCTTTTGATGATGATGATGAGTATGAAGCCAATCAACTACGACTCGGAGTGCATAAAAGTTGCATCCCGTTTTGATTGGCGCGGTTTCAACCATCTTCGAGTGAACATCTCACCTTTTTTTTGTTGCCAATGGTTCTTACACGTTAGAACAGCATAGCCTTTGAATTCCCAAACACTGTTACAGCGTGACTTTCTCGATTATTATCGTGCTTGTTTGGATTGGCATTTCAGAGCACAAGTCAACCGTCTTCCTCCTGAAGACACAAGAACAGTTATACTGTGATTGCCAGTGACAGTTACTTGACTAACCAAAAGCTGCTGTATCATTTTTCAACGACCTGCTCTGACCGCTTCTATTTAATGGCCATAAAGTTTCTTCCGAATCGCGTTTTTTTGCTACCTTATCGGTCAGCACACATTAAGGCAGATCCTACATTTACTAATCATCATCAATTTACCATTAAATCCCATATTTTATTGACAGAATTAGAAGCCCAAGAAGCGAAAGCAAAAGCCGAACGGGAACGGCTACGCAGACAGACCGCGACCGACTCAGTCGCAGATCAGTTACGTCGAGAATGGCAGCGCCAGACAGAACAGGTGGAGTTGGAAGCTCGATTGGCTCGTAAGCGAGCCATGGAGGAGGAAGAGGAGCGCAGGACACATGCGATGGCCAAAACACTCCGTCCGGGTGGTGACCGGACTACTACGGTGGTGCGCGTAAGTGTTGTTGATCGTTACAGATTTTGCAATATCTGCCACAGGAACACCTAAATTACAGAACCAGGGAACGAAAAATGGTTATGGCTTGTCGGTAAGGTTGCCCTAAACTTTTAGTTGGCCCATCATTCATGTTTCAGATGACTGCTTCACAAGAGACCGGACTGTTCGAATAGTGACCTTACTCCGCAACAAACGTGTGAACTGCAGCGCAGCTGCTTGACCACTCGTCTTCAGCACACTGAGCCATCTGGCACAGTTGTTGATTGGGATCCATCACTTCAGACGCCCCATCGCTTAGTCCATTCTTGCTTTCCTGCACCTCTTCGTCAGTAGAGATACACGCACGGGGCGCTTAAATTCAACCTTCGCGTTAACTTATCGTCCATACCATGTGCATAGGTACGCCAGGAAGTAATTACGTTCATCCAAATGATGATCGGGAGTATGGAGATTCTGGAAGGTACCTATCTTCTCTACAAATGTTTTATTGGGCGCAAAGCTCTCGGCGCTTCCGGTATCTCCTCTTTTCGACATTTACTACTATGTTTATCCAACTGTGCATGTGAGCCGCTTGCAAAACTGGTTGATTTCTGTCATCATCCCCATGGGACAATGTTGAGTGTTCTCAAACGTAGACAGGCTCACCGGCGCGTATGCGTCCCAGAGTATAACCTGATGTGAGAAGGGCTATCTTATGGATGTAGTCTTGATCTGCACAAGGATTGAGATAGAACGCTGGGACGTGCTGAAGGGCACTCTGCGATGGGAGGAGAATTATTGACACTGGCAGTCGTGTTGCAATCTTTCATCATGTTAATGGAAGCAACAGAACGGTGATAGGATTTACTGGAAATGGTTGAGGATTGTGCGGTGTCTCATGCATGGGCAAGCGAAATGTGCAATGTTTACAATTTTTTCCCCCTCAAGGAATCTCACCTGTCATCGTAAAAGGGCAACAGGTATAACCCGAGACTCGAGGGATAAATCGAGATCAAAGTTGAGTCGAAGTATCGAGGGTGGGACCCGGAGGGAAGAGTCTGGTGGGATTGGTCAGAGGAGTTATGATGGCTGCTAATGCGTTCTAGATTGATGGTAACAAGATGAATTATGCAGAAATTAACTTCTGTCAGCAGTCAATTTGTAGGCGCTGTTAGCGGGTTTCGAGATTAGAACGACATGTTGAAATAGAGGTTCGGCTTCCAGTCGGCTTTTCTGATACACCGGCATTTCGTTTCGTATACGTGGTTTCCGTATTATAGTAAGGCGGACAGTTTTGGCGTCGTTGTAGCACGTATTCCTGGTTTTTTTCGTATTAGTCAGTAAATGATACGGTCACCCTCTGCTAATTTAGCAAGAAAGTGGAGACTCAAGAAATGTTGATGCCGTTGTTTTTAGCCAGTTAACTAGGTAACCTGTTAGTTGCAGACGGTGACTAATAAAAATATTCCATAAGTTTGTGAATCTGTCGAGATCAGTGTATGCTCATTGCACAAGCGGGGTGAAGGTTTATCGAAAACTGTCCATCTAATGGTGTCCCACCTAATTCCTGTTCCATTTTTTCGTGGATGACATTGTCTTAGTCTATTTGCTGAAAACATGCAGGCCAATAGGCCCGCAATCTTGGCTGTCATGGCGGGCCTGGTTAGTGTGGAATGTTGCTAGTCTCACCTTCAATAGAACCGGCCAAGGTATTGTCCGTTTACTTAGCTAGGCAGTTTCCAGCTTCTTAATTAGGCAGGCAATCCGTTTGAGACTGTGGACGCCTTCACATACTTCGGTTGCACAATATCGTCAATGTGATATCGGTGATGATTTATCAGCGAAGATAACAAATACACGAGTTGCCTTTGCCAACCTGCGTCATCTGTGGCGTCGAAAAGACGTTCGATTGTCGCTGAAAGGAAGAGTATATAATGCTTGTGTACGTTCTGTTTTGCTCTATGGTTCGGAAACGTGGCCTGTTCGCAAGGAAGATATCAACAAGCTTGCTGTATTTGACCATCGTTGTCTCCGCCAGTTAGCCCACATTAAGTGGACTGATCGCGTGAGCAACACGGCAGTTCGCCGGCGCGTATTCCGGAACGCTCGGGATGCGCGATCAATTGGTCAACTACTCACGTTGCACAGCCTGCGATGGTTAGGTCACGTACTCCGCATGCCAGCTGAGCGTTTACCGTACCGGGCATTATATTGAGACCACCAACAGTTGGGTGAAACCACGTGGTGGTCAAGCAACAACGTGGTCACGAAATATGAAGACCCTGACTGCTCCACTGAGTAAAGTGGGTAGGTGTCGCCTGCCTGGATGGGGTCCTCGTGATCACTCAAACCGCTGGTTGGAGACGCTATCCGAGATGGCGGTGTGTCGCAGTCAATGGCGTACCTGCATCCATACCATTTCTAGTTCTTCAGCTTAGACTTCTTTCGTTATTATTACTATTATTCTGTAACCTTTGCAGTAACGTTTCTTCTTCCTGGTTATTTCACCTCACTGTTGGGGTGAACGGCGGTCCGAATCACAGTACCTTCTGATCAGGCGCATGGTCATGATGACGATGATAAAGTTGTGAACAATTCTCATTTTATTTTATTCATAGTAACACCGGGTTAGTCTGTAATGTTCACGTGTCTGATCGTCGCTGTTTTCGCAGATTTAGTCCGGTTTTGATGCCAGGTGCTCGTGCATTTTCTTAGCTTCCAGTCCACTGGCTATATGTAATAACTTATGGTGAATTCGCTACTTCGTTAGGTTGCTGGAAAATGATAAGTACTTCAATATGCAAAAGGCTTCACAATTCATTCCTTTTTTGAAGTATCGACAACAATTGTGTTATGTAAAATGTGACTATCAATTCGTCATCTGTCACGACCACAGGCGTGTTCAGGGAGTGGTTTTGTATAATCTATGTGTGCCTTAGTCGCAATGTGTGCTGACTTATCCCCAATCGCGTGAAGTGATTGCCAACAAACTGGTGTGCTTTTAGGGTATATAGGAACACAAACGAATGAAATTACATTCAAGTCGTGTCAGCAATTTCAGTCAACGATATTGGTTGATAGCTATCAGTGGTCTAAACTTAGCTGATGTGGAAAGACGACATCTGTCTTAGGCTGTGTGCACCGTATGTACTATTGACGAGATGTAGTTACTATGATATGGTCTGTTAATGTGTATTGCGTTCTACCTTGTGAACGTTGCACCCTGGGCTTGATAACTTGGCAAAGATGGTCTAATGTCAGCATTAACAATGATCTTGTGTTCACTGGTGAACTATGCTTGATGCGGAAAGTCCACGTTAGTCACGTCTGCCGTGTAAACTCCTGTCGTTTACGAACCACCTTCGTTATTAAAGCTAGCTAACAGAAGGGTTCTTGTTACCACCTTGCATAATTCGTCAATAACTGGTGCTCTACCGAATGGCAAATTTACCGGTAGTCACGGTATGTATAGTGGCCGACTGACGACTTGGTAAAGGGAAGTGGCCGTTGTTAAATTAAGATGTCTATGTCGCATTGACTCCCTACCTGGAGACTTTTACAGGAATGGCGGATAGTCAGGGTCAGCGGTGCGAACGTCGTCCTTTTACTGAGTGGGTGCTGCTCCATTCCTACATATGACGTGTAGGCACTTCGGTATAGATTGTAGGAACTAAGTTGTAGGGTTTTAAGAATGCAGTCCTTTCCATCACCTCGCTTGGTAATATACGGCTTCTCGTGTTGATGCTGTGATTAACCGCTAGTGTCGCTCAACAATGTTGATCACTGTTTTCGCACGCCGTTGTCAGATGTGATATTTGGCTTGTTTCGGTCACTATCTGGTTTATACATGTGCGGATATTATGAATTTATCCGTGATGTCACTTTTTGTTTTATGAAACAATGGGGAAGTGTAGCTTGTTTACATACATCCATGTGTACTCCAAACATAATAAATCCGTTCTGTTTGCTCCTCTGTCCGGTGTTCCGTTTTATGTACAGTACGGCGAGGTAACCGCCCTGACGGTGGGGAAGCGGGGGACAGCGTTCGCCGATTTTCGTACCTATACCGATGCGGTGAGTCTTCGTCTTGCCGTTTGATTCCCCACACGACGTGTTTGATGTGTGTTCCTCCTTCAAATTCTACTGGCTGAACATCCCCAGCAAGCAATACTTCAACTGTTTCAGCTTATCGTACATGAGAACAAATCACAAAACTGGTGTCACATTTTAGTCCGTTTTTCTATTCTCTAATACACCCCTTTTGTGCTGTGCATAGCTTGCCGCGGTGGAAGCCTCGAAACGAGACGCGATCGGTCTGCCAACTCTACCCCTGAAGTTGTCCTTCATTGAGCAGCATGCAATGGATGCGGTGCGCCCATCTGTCTATGTGGGTTCGCCTGAAGGCCATACGAAGGGTCAAACTGATGGCCACCAGAATGGAGACGAGTTGCCTGTTAACGGGTCACCGGTGAGTTCCATGGCTTACTAACGTCGTATGGTTCCGACGATGGAATCACCTTATGTTCGTAATGTATTAATGCATCATTTCCAAATTTGAATTTGTAATGTACGTGTATGTTTTCTCTCGTAGCCCACCGCATTCGATTCGTTCGAAACGGACATCCTATCACGAATGGCCAACTTCAATGGATGATCGCAGTCCTCACCACAAATTCTGATCTATGATGTACATATCCACGTGTAAATAAGGAAGCCGACCGATGTTTTTATTATACATTGTTCTTTTATTTGGCATTTATACAAATCAGACACAATCGGGAGAAGTTAGTTCAGTCCGGTATGTGCGTCAGAAGGTGGTCACTGATGGCCTGCAAAAAATGAAAGAGACGCGACATATAAATGAAAGCCAACGACCAATGATGACATTTTTATGAGCACATTACAGGTTTATTTGGAAAAGTATATATGCTCTTAACTTTAACAATGGAGAACAGCAACAGTTTGTCCTGTCTACCACATGAGCGTATACGAAATGTCTGTGTGCCAATCTGACAGACAAGCCCTATTCACAACTCACCTTTATGCTCTTCGTATCTGTAAATCGAGTTCTGCATCGACCGCCACCCCACCGACACATCACAGACTTTTGCTCGCCAAAAATCAAATGTGTGTCCATCACATGCGTGATGAGGTCTTTACGACTGGCAAAACCGATACCGCAGTTGTGCCCAAATGGGCCATACTGTTTTTGGAGAGAAGGGAACAAACGAACAAAAAGGTTGTAAACGAGGATACATGTGTGCATTATAAAGGTTTTCAACTTCTGCATCGCACATTATTTTCTGTCATTTAGGTTGTGCTATCAAGGATCTCAAACTTAGACAGGAGTAATCGCGGTAACCGGCGTTCGAGCCCACATCAATCGGCTATGTCCCCATTGAGCTGCGGTGAGGTCATGCCCGTAACCCGATTAGTTGTACGGAATATTTACAGGGTTATGGTTCAAGTACAATTTAAGGCTATGCACGGTGAGAATGAAATATGTGCTAACACTATGATCAATGCTGAGTGGTCGTGGTGAACATACCGCCCAGTCACCATGATTAAAGTGAATTCAAATGCCACTTTCGACTGAAGCAGCGTTGCGTAAAGCACGTGCGCATTAAAACCGCTTCTGAAAAGTACTGTAGTCATTGTCACTTAGAAATCGTCGTAGACAGTTTTAGAATGGTTTACCGAGTTGGTGAGCTACCGCTTTCTACTTAGGTGTTTCATTGGTGCTCAAACCTTGTAATGCAAGGATTAGTTCGGTTGCGAATCCTAGGAGGACCAGTAATTCGGTCCATAATAGGTAAACGATTATTAAATTCGAATGGTTTGATTATTCTTTGGACTCCAAGATGAAAATTTGTTTAAGTACACGGAAGGACTGATATTCGAACGTTGAATCGTGACTCAGTCGCAGATCAGTTACGTCGAGAATGGCAGCGCCAGACAGAACAGGTGGAGTTGGAAGCTCGATTGGCTCGTAAGCGAGCCATGGAGGAGGAAGAGGAGCGCAGGACACATGCGATGGCCAAAACACTCCGTCCGGGTGGTGACCGGACTACTACGGTGGTGCGCGTAAGTGTTGTTGATCGTTACAGATTTTGCAATATCTGCCACAGGAACACCTAAATTACAGAACCAGGGAACGAAAAATGGTTATGGCTTGTCGGTAAGGTTGCCCTAAACTTTTAGTTGGCCCATCATTCATGTTTCAGATGACTGCTTCACAAGAGACCGGACTGTTCGAATAGTGACCTTACTCCGCAACAAACGTGTGAACTGCAGCGCAGCTGCTTGACCACTCGTCTTCAGCACACTGAGCCATCTGGCACAGTTGTTGATTGGGATCCATCACTTCAGACGCCCCATCGCTTAGTCCATTCTTGCTTTCCTGCACCTCTTCGTCAGTAGAGATACACGCACGGGGCGCTTAAATTCAACCTTCGCGTTAACTTATCGTCCATACCATGTGCATAGGTACGCCAGGAAGTAATTACGTTCATCCAAATGATGATCGGGAGTATGGAGATTCTGGAAGGTACCTATCTTCTCTACAAATGTTTTATTGGGCGCAAAGCTCTCGGCGCTTCCGGTATCTCCTCTTTTCGACATTTACTACTATGTTTATCCAACTGTGCATGTGAGCCGCTTGCAAAACTGGTTGATTTCTGTCATCATCCCCATGGGACAATGTTGAGTGTTCTCAAACGTAGACAGGCTCACCGGCGCGTATGCGTCCCAGAGTATAACCTGATGTGAGAAGGGCTATCTTATGGTCATAATAGGTTGACTGGACGCTGAGGGCAATCTCGGGATTCAGTCGTTTACATTCTTCATCTGTGTTCTGTTCATGAATCAGGAGAGAATGTGCATGTTTACAATTTTCCCTAACCTACCCATCACAAAATCAAAATTCATATTTCTGTCACAGGTCAAGTGGGCTGTTTCGGCGAATCCTGAGGCTGCTGCTTTCTATACACGGGAATTTATCATGACGTGTTTATCAGAGGTAAGCGAACAGTTTTTGAGTCGTTGTAGCAAACGTATTACTCGTTTTATTCGTATTAGTCAGTAAATGATACGGTCACCCTCTGCTAATTTAGCAAGAAAGTGGAGACTCAAGAAATGTTGATGCCGTTGTTTTTAGCCAGTTAACTAGGTAACCTGTTAGTTGCAGACGGTGACTAATAAAAATATTCCATAAGTTTGTGAATCTGTCGAGATCAGTGTATGCTCATTGCACAAGCGGGGTGAAGGTTTATCGAAAACTGTCCATCAGGCGTCCATCTAATGGTGTCCCACCTACTTCCTGTTCCATTTTTTCGTGGATAACATTGTCTTAGTCTATTTGCTGAAAACATGCAAGCCATGCCGAATCTGGTGAATGGCCGGGCTGGTTAGTGTGGAATGTACTTCGCACCTTCAAAACGCCAAGTACTTCTAGACTAAGGCATTTCCATTCTTATTGCAGGCAATCCGTTTGAGACTGTGGACGCCTTCACATACTTCGGTTGCACAATATCGTCAATGTGATATCGGTAATGATTTAT
>LOND01000102.1:24127-49733 GCA_014220965.1 Paragonimus kellicotti | reverse complement strand
TGAAACCCTTATCTCTCAAGAAATAAACAGGGAGAGATTGCAATAGTAAGATCTACACTGGGGGAAAAAATATATATTGAAAATATGACGCAATAAACATTCCATTATAGGAGTACATGTCAATGCACTCTAGAGAGAATATGGAGTAAAATCAAAGATGCAAGGCTAGACTGGGAGAAAACAGAAAAACACTCATCAGTACACCAACAATGCTAAGGAAAAGGAAAGGTAGAAGCCCGCCAGATTTCTGAA
Source organism: Paragonimus kellicotti (assembly GCA_014220965.1). Classification (NCBI taxonomy): domain Eukaryota; kingdom Metazoa; phylum Platyhelminthes; class Trematoda; order Plagiorchiida; family Troglotrematidae; genus Paragonimus; species Paragonimus kellicotti. Next base: position 49,481 of record LOND01000102.1, on the reverse strand, counting down.
AATGGGAGCGGGTGAGTTCCAAACGACGGTAGTCGTTGGTTGATGTGAACAAGAAAAATATGGATATAACTGATACAACCTACTTGACCCTAACGTACTCGTTGTCTCTTCGCCGACGGTGTACTATGAGTACGCTGATGACCTACTAATCTCAAACGGCCAGCGCATTCGCGGCCGCACACATCGCAACGCCATATAGTCATGTCACCACGACCTATGGCACCGATGGTTCCTTTGCGTACCGCGCGCTTACGTTCACGGCCGCGCAATAATTGTTCATGAACCTTCTGACGCCCATCCGGATCACATTTTTCCACTGCACACAAACACACACCAGAGGCCTTCTTTATTTGCTGCTCGCAACAGAAGTCACAGCCAGGATGTATGCCAGACTCCAAGGTAACATATTTACCTAAGGAACACAAGCCCGTATTTGACCACCGAACACCATTTGAGTCTGTCTTTACCGAAAGTTGGAATACTTACGCAGGCAGATAAAGAGACAGCTCCAGCATGTGATTTGGGGACCCACGCCATCTGGATTTGTAGTAACGCTGAAACACGGCTTCAGGATTCTAGCTCAGTGCCACAACATCAAACACTGCCGGCAGCTTCAATATGCGCGTACAATGTGCGTTTGTCTAATGGCCCTGCGAGTCATGCCACTAGCCAATCTGGTTCTTAAACTGTTCTGAGTGATGCTTTAATTGAGGACTCGTCAAAAACTGTTTGTGATGTCAGACTCGAAAATACGGTTAGAACATTGAGAGGCGCCTATCACAGACGTTGCCTGTTTGTTGTTGCAGCACATGCATAGACCTAGTGTTGATAAGTGTGACTTGGGTGGCCCGCCTTCCTACGGTATTCGTCGAACAGATAACGGTTAACGCCCGTTGTAGCTCTGTGCTGATAGCGACCTGCTTCTGGCATATACCAATTTTAGACGTTCTAGATCTAGCGACTTAGGTCACAAATCAATCGTCATTTATCGATGACATGGCCATTTCCATGATTGCAAGTCAACCTGGAGAATCTGCGTGGATTCTGATCATGCACTGTGGTGCGTCAAGCTCGCTTTGCGCCTTGATAATAGGTCACTTCGTCGTTAACCCCAAAATGATGTATCTAAACTAGAAGAAACACAGGCGCTTTACGTTCACCAGTGTGCGCATGCCTAGTCTAGGTATCTGCTCACCAGACGACATTGAAACATATTCGGCACATATACGGCGTGCGATGCATAAGTGCGGTACTGTCTCATGTGGTACTACTGTTGGTTCAACTGCCAACCGCTTGTTCTCTATGCGATCAATGGAACTTTTTGACGATCGCAGGGATACTCCATCTAGCCGTGGGTACAACTCGACTCGCAAGGCTACTCGCCTGGGGCTCAGGAAGCGACTGTGAGAGGATCGTGAGGTCTGGTGAACACAGCACGCTATCGAGATGGAAAAAGCCGCTGCTACCGGGAACTCTCAGAAGCTTTCCCATCTCATCCGAGTAACTCGTAGCGGTAGGAAGCCGGATGCGAACGTGATAATATGCGAGGTCAGTGGTGAGCCTATTCATAACCTGTAACGATGCGTAGGGCGCTGGATTGAGCATCTCTCACAGCAGTTCAACTGGTCACAAATCCTGTGGCTGAGGTTCAGATTGCGTTTGTTAACTGGAGCAATCTGTGATACCTGAAAGATCTTAGTCTTTCTGCGAATATGTGGAGGGAGTACCAACAAGCAGAAATTATCCAGCGAGCTGCGTGAACGGTGTTCGTCTGAAAAAGGAGTCTTCTGAGTTTCTCAGATCATGAACACATCTGGATGGCAGACAATAACTTTCCTGTTAACTCCTAATCGATGACCCCTCGACTAGGACTTCTCTCCAAGTTGAAATCACAGAAATCATTAACTTGTTGAGCGGTATTTTGATTACTGATGAGTAGTAGGGGATTTTGGTTTTCATATAGATTGAACATCACCCACAATTGATCGCAGCTGTCGCATTCCCATAGACTTTCCAGTCGGCCCCTTTCGAAAAGAAGCACTAGACTCGAGTTTCGCTTCTGTTAGAACTCGTGACAGGAGTTCCAGTTCCGGCCGTGGCAAGGATATGATGAGCTCTAACAGGAGCGAAACTCGAGTCTAGTGCTTATTTTCGAGAGAGAGAGAGAGGTCGACTGGAAAATCTATAGGAATGCGACAGCTGCGATCAATTGTGGGTGATGTTCAGAGTAATATGAATAGCCAAAATCCCTTAGTACTCATCCATAAACCACATTTATAATAATTGAAAAATCCACATAATTGCGCAATCTATCCCAGGAATTAGAATAAATGGATGGTCACACAACATTTGCTCACACAGAACAGGTTCACGTAATAACTCAGCGATTCAAAAATCATCTCTTTGAGGCAGTTCAAACGTTGATTACAATAAACGTACGGTTTCCTGATCAGTTCTTCAGTTATTCAAACTGCTCTCCCGACTAAGTTTGAATAATGATCTCGTTTCAAAGCTTCGATGGTTTGGAAACATCTTACAGATGTCAACTCACCACCAGCTAACCTATGCTTTGTTTCGCAGTGGTGGGTTAGGATGATAGTTGTGGTTTAGTGGTTAGCGAGTGACTTGGATTCGAGTAATAAAGGCACTGACACTGAAGCGTATTTCAACAGTGCGTTCCCGGCCTTCTGGCTGAGGTCCAAAGCATAATGAACACCTCCGGTTAAGGACGCTGTCTAATAGGGCGAAGAACAGAAATCAATGGCGCTGATGTTGAGAATCACTGCTTGCATCGGTAAAAAGCCTCCTTCCTCTACATCCTTCTCCTTTGTCTTACCCGACCGTTTTTTTTATTTGTACACATTGTGGCACGTTCGCCAGTTCGTGTAGCTTTTTCCTGCTAAGTCCATAGACGTATATAATACTGAATTGAAAATGCAACAGTTCCGTTTCAAACTGACCATTATCTTTTACAATTGTAAATCCAATGGTGCTGCTGAGCACGGAATGGTTTAACAGAATTAAACATGAATCTTCCAGAGTGTACAACTTTTTTTTTTGACCTTTACAAAAGACACTCAGAGAGCAAAAATATTTTTAACAAACAATCAGTGCGCCTACCTGATCCCCGATCAGCAGCAATAGCCGAGGTCCAGAACGCACCAATGCCATGGAACTTATACCACTTTTGGTCGCCTTAGAGCACTGATAAAGCACGGAGGTGACATGGTCCACCATGTGGTGACGCAGTATATCTCCATTGGACATACCCATGTACAAGAACGGGACATCTCGGCACGGGGGTACAGCAAGGGCTTCAATACGATTTGTGAAAAATTTCTCATATTGCAACCTCCCAGTCTAAGTGGACAAGGGAAAATGGCGAAGGTAACACGAATGAGGAACGACCACAGGGCTTATTCTGACATAAGTGTGAGTTAAGACTGGTGATTTAACGCGGAGCGGTAGATAATCAATCACAAGATATTACGATCTTACAGATGTGAAGCATTTAACAGTGGAATATATAAGTAAGCACATAGTGCGTTCAAAAGCATGGCAATTACGATCACAAGGATGGAGTATGTCGCCTAAGGAGCATTCGAAAATACGGGACCACCAATCCAATCTGTGCATGTTTGTTTAACCGGGTAATTGATAAATGATGTATATATCGCTCATCAATCACAGTAAACACTAGCAGTTAATGATTATGTTCAACTGCCATGCAACAGGAGTGAAAAATACCTTAAAGGTAGTGATAGAAAGGAAGGAAGGTAGGAACCTATTTCATTATATTCTCATGCCTAGGCTCAAAGAACGAAAATAAAGGCTCGTACGTCTTACAAACAAACACGTGAGTTGCAAATGGCAGTAAGGCATACAGAGCGCAGCATAAACTCGCAATACAATGGAGAATATAGGCCAGTAATAGATTACAACAAAAGCAAAAAACAAGTCAAGCACGTTCATCTAATGCATTGCCAATTAGAAGACATGTTAACATGTCACCATCTGAAGTAACGGTGATCTAGCAAAGTTTGACGCGTGAGTAATCGACAGAGAAGGGTACATTGGAATCGAAAAAAACTGGAATCAAGCAAATAGGGAGGAAGTTCTTTACACTGAAATGATTCCGATTGGAGAACTTTGTCTAAAATTAACTGGATTAAACATAAATGCTCCCTACGAAAATTAGCGAGCAGTATACGTTCACCGTCGACTTCAAGTGTGTGCAAATGTGTACTTGCTAATATCACACACATCAAAGTGAGGGGATAACCTCCAAAGCATGCATCCCAACAAATATGCTGAACATACCTCATGGTGTGAAGCGCACGTTAGCTAGCCGATGGTCATGGAAGCGATCACCACTGCAATGATGTGCTATAGACTGTGAAGTGTTTGCACATAGTTTGAACCGTAGCATTGTACGACGTGCAACAATGATAACTGTGACAATCAATAAGGGTGCTGGGTAGTGTTTGTCTTAACGCAATATATTCGGATATAGAGTAAACAAACAAGTTTCTAGCCTTTACACCACAAAGAGTTAGCTACTATGTGGTTTGGAAAACGTTTGACCAAACAAGAACAGCCACGACAGTGTGATTGATAGTAAGCAGCTGTGACCATTAGGTCACTGTGATACAACTTTAAATCTGGAGCTCATTAAGTAATTCAAAGCTGTAAGCTGATTTCTCAGAGTCTTATTGCATACAACTGACATGACTCTTGACTGAGTTCTTCATGACAAAGATTCAGACTACGCCTATGAGATCATTTTACAAAGATCAACAACTGAGGAAATCTAAAGAGAAACGTAACTGCCACAAATTAAGCTAAATTGTGATTAATGGAAAAGAACAAAACCATTATGTGGAAAAGTTCGAAATCAATCGAGGGGCAGAGAGATTAAAAAACATACTTGTATGCTATATTCGGCGAAAAAATTGTCATAATAACCGACGAAAACGGAATGTTCTTGCGGATCCAAAACCATTCGTGTAACACTGGCTTCTCGGCAGTCAAATGTGCGAACGCATTCATGAGTCTAGCAGGTAGATGAATGAAAACGAAAACAAGTGTGTAAACGTACCTGACTCCCAGTAGAGGAAACTGACACGACAGGTTCTATCCCCAAAAATGTAAGACACCGATGCAATAATGCATAAAGACTAAGAGCCTCGAATCAACACAAACGAATATAATAGACGACTGACCAGAGGCCTAATGACTGCGGATGAAGCTATTAAAATGCAGAACGCGATGGAAGCAATTTATAGAATCAAAACCTTTACAATGGTCTACACAAAAGTCAAAAATCCTATGGAACGCCATTCGGGAGAGAATATAGCTGTAAGTGGCAATGAAACAGCAATAAAAACGAACACTTTCATCCAACTATGTGAGCATGGATGGCGCGACCTACCATGTCCGATCGACTTCAAATCTTAAATTCTGTCCGTTTTGAAAACTAAAAATAGTATCGAACTGCGCTTGGGCCACATGGCCATAGAGCTTAACGAAACAGACAGAATTGGTATAATCATCACATTTTACGCACAACAAAAATGGCTAGTGCCGAATACATACAGATCATCCAGTTGGACTGACAAGAGGATTTCGGTTCCAATTTAGATCCTAGACTTTTTGTTCTTAAACGAGAGTTGATGAAGTCTCATAGGAAACACCGAAGGCAGACGGTGTTTGAAGCTACAGGTGAACCTATCTGACCATCAATAAAATCAGATTAGCGAGTCATCAACTCGATTCAGTTACTAAGCTGAAAACTGTGCGAAAGCATTGTCAGGGTCGTCAGAATTAGGTTCAAAGGCGCTGACTAACATTGCCAACAGATTCACGAGAGTTGTAATCATCCGGGAATAGGTAATTTGACTTTGTCGAGAAATACGGATATTTTGGACTAATATATACGTGACGTCACAACTATAACTCACTTGAGGCCGGTTTAGTCACTGACCCCACACGCAATAATGTACAGTGAATGCATGCTCGTCAATTCCTGTAGGTTAACAACATCAAGTCACTAGGCGAAGCATCACCATTTCTCTTGGGAACAGGAACGTGGGCAGCTTCCCAACTTCACATTTAAAAAATTGTTTTGCATGTGCTGTTAGTTTTATTAGTCATGTGTTGATGGTGTTGTCAAAACGGACTGCGCCCATTAGTGATGCCGGTCCAGGTTTTCAATCAGCTTGAACAACAGGACAACTATGAAGTGATGTAACATCTCTGGCGCTGATGCTGGCAAGTCGTTATTTGTTGAAATGAGTTTGTTTTATGCGTGATAAAAATACAAGATTTACACTTCCCCTTCAATATTCTAATTAAGTTGGCCGTGTTTTCATTCAAGCTCCCACGACCCTTACCATTTCTGAACGGAAACTCTCTGTTAGTTCGTTTTTATCTGATTTGCACTTTTCTAACTCTAGACTCATTTATTACAGTCTAATAGAGGGTCAGATGCATGTAGGCACTGTACGATTTCTTCAACTCGTAAAATTCCAATGATTTCGATTATTGATAAGTAGTTTGGCAGACTTGATAATTTAGAGGAGAAGCACCAATAAGCAGAGAAATTGTATTACTGATTGTATTGCTTATCAGTAACGCAATTCTACCCCCGTCGATGGGCTGGTGGATTTCAACGTGAACTGATTGAGAAATCCTGCTCAGGTAGTTAATCTCTCGGATCCTTTAGTGAATTCCATATGATGCAGTTGGTTGGGTGGGTAACTAGGTCCAAATGTGAAATTTCTGAGCTTCTGGCGTGGCTTCGTAGCTCAGCTGGTAGAGCATTTGCCGCGTTTGGGCATGTTGTTTCTGTCGCTGGTTCGAATCCAGCCGAAGTCCAGATTTTTCGCAATTAAGTCGATTCTGAATTTCGATTACCAAAAAAGGGTAGTTAGTTTCCTTAACTTTATTGAATACAACGTATAGATGCCAACGTAAAGACTTTAGTTCCCTGCTAACCCGCGCCTCTTCATCTTAGACATCGCGCTCAGGAGCGTTTCTTAATTTGGGTTATCGCATACAGAGAATCTATCCTAGGCTAATGAGCTTGACAGTCCACTAACGCGTTATCCTGTCATATTGTTTCGGGTTTGTACCAGAAACGGGGGATGTGAGTGAAACTATGGGTAGTACAGTGCTAGTAGTTGCTGCTAGTAGTTGTGATACATGAACACAGATGGCTTTGGTCACTGTAACTAATTCGAATGCCGCCAATTACGTATAACCACTGGCAGAGGGCACGTATCCTCTGAGTCGCCATAGTTGGTTCATATTGATAAACAGCACGGTGATCTCAAAAATGCAACTGCCATTCCTCCTCGATTGACACCCATTCAAATTCCGAGCCTTTCCCATTCGAAGAAGGCGCCGAGGGTGAGGGCAGCGAGCTCAAGGGATTATGAAAACGAACGCATTACTAAATCGCACATGCAACTAGTAAAAGGGTCTGAGAACAAGCAAATCGCACCTACCTTTAATGCATACTGCCCCACTTGTCCATTCTGTCCACCGAGCACTACAGTGACCGAGGATTGATGAAGCACCATGACAATAACAGCTGCAGTGCCTCCATCGAAAGCGTGAAACTCCCCATACTTAATTCGTTCTCTCATTGTGGGCGATTCAGGTGGTGTGACGAGCGAATATGCAGCGGTGTCGTCCATAACGGAAGAGACATGTTCTGAACCGGTAAGGTAATGTTCACCCTCTGGATCAGTTGAACTGGATGCCTGTTGACCTGGGTCTGCTTTCATCAGTTTGCGTAACTTTGGCGGTCTGCGCGCTTTACGTGCATTCACGGTCTCTTCATCAGATGAATCCACTTCGGAGGAAGTAGCGTCACCTGACGACTTTACCCGCCGCCGTGAAACGTTTGCCTTCGAAGATACTTGATAAGGTGGCAAATCACCGGTGGGATTATGATTAAAACGGTATGAAGCAGTAACAAAAGAGGCAGAATTTGACTCGTCCGGCTCCCCTTTAATTAAAACCGGCGCAGCTGACAAATGAACCAGGGAAACATGAAAAATCGAAGGACGGTTCGGACAACTAAGGCGTATTCGTTTTTACAAACGATGACATGTATTAAACCAGCAACATCAACAAAACCTCCAGAAAGCATAAATAAATATGGGTTTCCTATCAAATATCAGTGAACAGAAAAATTAACCATAAGCCTGATTATTAATCATACGGGAAACGGGCAGAGACGCACAAAAATGGTCCAGTTAACAAGAAAAGAAGGCAGTCAGAAATGGAGTAAATTGGATCAAAATAGCCAATACTATCAAACGAACTCGTGTGCACAATTCTCACGTAAGAGATATGTTACTCTTAAGTATAACGCCTGCAAGAGGGCATATGAAATCCACATGAATAGGCGAAGGACCCACTTTCAAAAAGCGATCCTCCGAACTAAAAGACTGGAATTCGTAGGGAATCAAAACGCGACAAACAAGCTCGCTTTTGTTGTGTCACCTTCAGGTTAAACATAACACAATAAACAGTACACACACTTCGAAAACATTGTATTAGGCGGGCAGAAATGAAAGTAGATGTCTGGTTAATCGAATCTACAAAATTTGTACGGTTTATACATCAAACTCAGTATTCAGGCTGATACTCAAAGCGTTAACGATTCACGCCTACATGTAACTAAACATGCAACACGCAACGGCCAGTCGCGGGGGAATGGAATTTCATTGAGACGAAAGAGAATCTAAAGAAACCTCCCGTACAATGATGAACGCACAGGCGTATGACTGATTAGAAATACACCTTTCATGGTGCACAGTTAGGAATCCGCCAGCCTCCAAATTAATTTCTTGCCGCCTGACTGACGCGGATCTCTGAGTCAATTTGGATAGCGGTACCAAGCCGATCTAAGACGTCACTCATTTACATCAAAGGTAAAAAACAGTGCAACCTGCAAGGAATATCGAAGTTCGGTTGCGAAGCTCAAGCCTACCACTGCTGTACAAAACAGGACGGTATAACAGTAACAACGTCCACAATATCAGAACGATCGTAAACTCACACTGCAGTAGGGACCATCCAATTTCTTCCTTGACTAACATATTTTCATCGTATTTGGTTTAAGGACAAAACGTCACGAACGAGCTTGTTCGCTACGTTTTGACTCATGTTGAACTCTATAGGTACATTTGAAGAGCTGAAACAGGACTTTGCCACGCATTTGTGCAAATAGTAAATCACCGGATCTTATCATAGTAAACAACCGAGCACATACTTGTTAACCGCTCACTAAACGACACCCAAACTTTGCAGTGTGGAAGGCTGTGTGCATCAAGTGTATGTGCGGAAACAAAAGACGAGAGCGATAAAGGAACAGTTCGTCTATAAGATATATTACCGGCCGTTTACGTTCAGACATTGGAGTTTCATGAAATAAATCCTATCTCTTCGTTTTCTTTTAACTTTAAAACGGGATGAGGTTCTCCTAATTATGACTGAACGGTAGTCAAACACTAGTGTTACTCAATGGAACATTGCTGTCAGAGATGGCAATGAGGGTGATCGATTGAAACACCAGTAACGAGACATTCAGAAACTGCAAGCAAAGCACCACATTAAGTCCGTAGACTTAAAAGTGTTTGCACTGATAAACCACACGTATTCCTTCAATCAATCATACCGTCCATGAGTCTGACCAAGGGTATTGCGGCTCGAACGGTCGTAGTGATGAGCAATACAAAAAAAACACGAGAGAGAGAAAACAGATGATACTAGATATTGAGGTCTTTCTCCAAGAAATTGGCCAATGTAGGTCGGACTCGTTTACCGGACTGGGGCCTCAGCTTTTTACAGCGCTGGTAGCTGGAGACGTTGAATGAAACTGCAGTGAAACGACCACAGTAACGTCAGTGTTCCTTTGTTTGTCCGAGTTATCTGCGAAACAAGTACACTTAATGACGCGGGGTAGTGAAAGCCGGTGGTTCGCGGATTAAACAAACGTCGGATTTCAGAAAAAAACCCTGGAGTTTTAGCTGTCAGATGGAACATTCCTCCTGACAGTTCATATAACAAGTTTAGGAGGGATATCCGTAGGAAGCTGAAGGTGTAGCCTGATCGCCGATCGTGACATTTGGCTAATGGAGAAAGTTAAGAGACTGGAAACCGCTTTAGTTTCAGAGGACACTCATCAAGCTTAACCGTGCTACTGGTCTAAGACCTGCGTCCGTCAGCGACGCCGTGGGCGAGGCCGACGGTACACTCATCCATAATAAGTCCAGAAAGTTATGATGGTAGGCGGAACAGTGAGAGCCCATTTAGCTTGACTATTGCTTCTACTGTGTCACCGCCACAAACTTGCAATGCAGTGCCACGGCCGGCAGAATTAACACCGCTCGCTAAAGTTGAGGTCCACAAGTGTACTTTGACTCTTGAACGTAATAGGGCTGCTAGTCCATGTGATCTCGCGTCGACACTTTTAAAAAAAAGTGAGGAGGCATTAACACAGACTGCGACTCAGATCAATTTGTGTGAACGACGAGAATTACCTCTTTCTGCTGTGGTCACTTAAAAGTAGTTCCACCATTCAAAAAAAGTAGTCGGATGCCCTTGCGAAAACAATAGGTGGGTTAGCTCAATCCAAGGCATTGCTGAAGTTCTGACATCCATTATGCTTCGTCGAGAGGCGGACATCAGGGAACAGGCAAGGTTTCATCCTGAACGAGGACGTATTGATCGAATTTTCACGTTAGCCAAATTTTGTAGCAGCGTCCCACTTACAGGTGATAAGCAACAGTATTCTTTTCCGACCATAAAGATCAGTTTGATTCAGAAGATCGATCTACACCATTAGAGTCGGTGTTTACCGATCAAATAAGCGTCGGCATGTACCGACCAAGTATGTGAACATACTGTCGGCGCTTTATTCCAATACTTCAAATCAGGTTAGGGTTTACGGTGAACTGTCTGACAGTTTCAGCACTCACGTTCGCAATTGCCATTTCGGCTCTTAATCGTAATAGGGCTGCTGGCCCAGATGATCTCATGCCGGCACTTTTCAAAGAAGGTGGAGAGGCGTTAGTAGAGGCATTGACTCAGTTGTTTCAACTTGTGGACGACGGAGACCATCCCTCCGTGCTGGGGTCACTCGATAATAGTTCCCATATTCAAGAAAGGTATCAGGGGCTCTTGCAAAAACCACATGGATTAGTTTGACCCCAGTCATTTAAGGGTTCTGGCATCCATTATACTTCGTCGACTCACTGCAGTTCGGGAAGTAAACATTAGGGAAGAACAGGCAGGGTTTCGCCCTGGCGGGGATTACAGATCACACTTTACCTTCGTCAAATTCTGGAGCAGCGTCATGTGTACCGCCGGCCAACAATCGCCGTATTCCTCGACTATAAAGGTGCGTTTGATTCGGTAGACCGATCTACACTTTTAGAGTCGCTTAAACGTAGGGGTGTACCGACTAAGTATGTGAACATACTGTCGGCGCTTTATTCCCATACCTCAGCTCAGGTTAGGGTTTACGGTGAACTGTCTGACAGTTTCAGCACCAGGAGCGGCGTACGCCATTTTTGTTCAATTTCGTCATAGACGAAATAATGGAGGACTGTCTGCGGCACTCAAATGATGCCGGCGTGGACCTCCTACCTGGTGAAAGACTGACTGATCTTGATTATGCTGACGATAAATGTTTGACAACTTTCAAGCGGCACAAACAACACTGGACGCTATTTCGCGTTCTGCTAAACTTCGGAATGCGCTTTGCAGCCTCAAAATGCAAAGTGCTTCTGCAAGATTGTTGTGATCACGTAGATTTAATGTTAGATAATGAAGTCATGGAGGTTGTTGACCGGTTTGTATACCTGGGAAGCTGCATCAGCGACGGCGGCGGAGGTGTAGGGAATGAAATAGAAGCGCGTATTTCCAAGGCTAGGGCGGTGTTCGCTAATCTGAGACACCTATGGCGACAGAGAGGTATTTCTCTGAAGCTTAAGGGTCGCGTATATCAGACAACAGTGAGGGCTGTATTACTTTACGGCAGCGAAACGTGGCCGCTCAGGGTAGAGGACGTGAACCGTCTTCAGGTATTTGACCACCGATGTCTGCGTTCAATCGCTCGTATCGGGTGGCACCAGCGAGTAAGCAACGAGGAGGTTAAGAAGCGGGTATTTGATGGTAATTATCAAACGAACTCTCTTGTTCAATGGTTACATCTGCACAAACTTAGATGGTTAGGTCATGTACTAAGAATGCCAGCTAGTCGTTTGCCACATCGAGCACTCTTTGCTGACGCTGCGGCCGACTGGCGCAAGGTGCGAGGTGGACAGATGATGACCTGGCGTAGACAAATGAAATCGTTCACGAAGGGGTTGGCTACTGTAGGTTCGGGTTCGTCTCCCGGGCTGGGGCCCTCGCGACTCACAGAGTCGGTGGCTTGAGACGTTAGGTGAGATGGCGGCTAATCGAGCTCAGTGGCGTGAATGTTGTCGTTGTTTGTCCGAGTTGTCTGTGAAGTGAGTGCACTTAATGATGCGGGGCAGTGAAAGCCGTAAGGAAGCTGTCTTGCTGATGACGCCTTACTTTCACTTACAGCTCGGTTGTTTGTTTGCAAGGTGTAGGCATCTTGATGTTGTATGTTTGAATATAGACGTAGCTAGTTTTCGTAGTTCATCCCTTCCCATTCCTCTTCTGTTTCTTCTTCTTCACGGCTAGAGTCTGTTGCTTTATTCATAGTTGTATAGCAGTTAAATATCAGTGGGAACTATTGACGTACTGTTGCCTTCGATGAAGTCGATGTTGATACGGTCATAGCGCTCGTATTCACTTTTCGTTTTCTTGTGAGACCGTGAAATTTCTTCTTTTAGAGTTCGTTATTTTGTACTGTTTACACAAGCCAGTAACAAGATAACAAGCGGTGTAACATCGACCTAATGTACTGGGTCACCTGATCTACATAACTAGAAGGCATGTAATCTCGCAATCTTATCAAAACCATTCGTGTGCATCGTTTTTGGTGAGGTGAGAAAATCGATTTTTATACGTCGACTTTTGGAACCAATCACCACATTAGTCCCCACAGTACTGTCTTATTGTTGTAAGTGCTCTCTCACACCGGCAGCACTAACCTTTTTTCATCATCTCTTTACTGATTCAGAAAAGTGGTACATATTGGTACGATTACTCTAACGCAATTCCAAGTATAATGGGGCTTCAGATACATCGGAAGCCACTTTTATTGTTGACAAAAGACCAACGGCACGCGACAAAAGTGCCGAGAGAATATTGATAGTGTTTGGAAAAGGCAGTTTTCTACATCAATTCGCTCTAATTGCCGAGAAAAATGGACTACAAATTTGAGAAGTTGAATGCCCGCTATTTTCCTCAAAGTCTGTGTTCGGCGCTCGCCTTCTGACTGAATTAATTAGTGGCTGTCTCAAGGCCATCCAAAGCCCATCAATGCAGCTGTTGTAAACCACTATTTGCCTTCGGGCTGAGCAGCAAATAAAGCTCGTTTGAAGGCCGTCTTTTTCCTTACTTGTTGGGGGGATCTAAGTTGCGAGAGTTGGGTTCCGATATTTGCGCTCTGGTTTTCGTGTCATTTGCGATATCGTTGCGCTCCGTCTGTTGTCGAGATACTGCTCGTGGTTTCTGCGTTTGTTCGTTTTTTTCCATCAGGGGTTCGTGAAAGATGCTTCCGATATATACTCCCTTTCTGAACTGCTGCAACTCAATTCTACTTTTTCTACACGATAGGGTAATTCGAACGAAGGTAAATGCATAACACTTTAATCACTCTTCTCATCTTGCAAGTATGATAGAGTTGGTCGTTCTTCACTTCGACGGAATCATTTAATGCAGTATAGTTTGTGTAAACATTTATTATTGTAATGGTACATTCTAGTCATATACGTACCCTTCGAGTACACAAGGTTTTTCTTGAGTTCGCTTGAAAATACCAGTTTTTCCTATTTGTAATTTTAATACGGTTGAAGAGGTCGAATAATGTGTTCCAGAATAATTGGTTGTTCAACTATGTTTTCAAGAAATGTGTGAATCAAGTTCATAAGGCGTACAAAAATACATACAGTGCAATACAGGTTTCACCAAACACAGCAAAGTGTTGTATCAAGAAAAACCATAAAGTATGAATATCACATACCCACCGCTAGTCACTATGACATCTTGGAGTCACTGACAAAACGCCTTGGCGGACAAATACGAAAACAGGACGTATGGCCACTTACGTGGTTCAGTCATGGGGATCGTTCGCGGAGTAAGTGACGATGTCAGACAAGTGTGTTTAACCATAGAATCACTCGTTATTCTCATGGGCACCGAGGAGGCAGCGTCGGTAGCTGCAGCCACAGCGGCAGCAGCGGACGCGGCCGCTCGCGCAGCTGTTCGTTGCAACATTTGGTCTACATCCTCAAAAGTAAACCGCCAACTATCGGGTGACTGGAGAGCTTGTCGGATGAGTGCCAAGCGCTGGAGGTCCACTCCGCCACTGGTGGCTGCGGACGAAGAACATTCCGACCCCATGACAGACCGAGGGGGTAGATGGGCTGTACTCTGAACAGTGTTACCAGTTACAGTATTAACCGGTGTACACGTTGGATACAATTGGGAGACCACAGCGTTTGCTGTAGTTGGTTTTGTGATCGACGACGGTGTTTCAGACTGTCCTGAGGATACACTGTGGTCTGGTGGTGAATATAAACATTACAGGCCTTAACGTCGGTATACCAGCTGGATCAGTTTGATAACATACAGCAAGGAAGCTTTTACTACGTACCCTCTAGGGCATTCACTATCAAGCTACAGACTAGGCCAGATTTGCAAAGGTTAGTGCGGGGTTATCAAAATCTAGACATCAGCAGTTCAAGCGATTAAGTTTCAAACTGATAGCCAGTATACTCATGACCTGAGCTGCTGATCTGAGAAACAGCCCGCTGTTACAATAACAGACCGGGAACAAGCAGTTCCGGCGTAAGTAGCATCAAAAACATCAGTCAATCGAAGTTAATTATATATATTACATAACCAACAACAAATAGCGGATCAGGAGCATTCGGCGAGAAAAGTGATTGCAAGCATTGTAATCTCAAACGAGAGCAATTTGGGCAGAGTGCCAGCTGTAATTCACGAGATCTGGTAAACTGGTCATCAAATGTCATCGGATTCGAACAATGTTCACGTTCTCTACTGACCATGCACAAGTATACACTGGTAACTGCACAGTCTACCAATAACGGATAGCGCAAGAGGTAGATCCTTCTTTGAAAGCAGTTCCATAACTCATTAGTACCTAAAAAAAGTCCCAGAAATCAAAGAGAGGAGGTCCTTGCCCGAAAAAACTGTGTCGCAAAACTGAATTTATCATTTATGGTTTACAGGTATACTGATAAACTACTAGTATTATCTTAAAATGATTTGATATCACAGCTTACAGTTGGCTGACGACGAAGAGAAGGGGGGCTGATTCGACAAACTGTTCAAATACGACGTGTCTAGTGTGCTCGATAAGGAGAGACCAGGAGAATTATGTGATGCTGCCAGACTTGTTGTTAACGTCCATGGTTCAAACGTCACCGGCTTAGCAGACGATGCAGTCACTGGTGCGACCGATGCGACCAGTCGCTCGGAGGCGAGACGATCAGCAGGAATGGAAGCAGATGCAACTGATACGTCACATGATGTAAGCGATGGAATGGGCGTTGCAGTGGGCTCGTCATCCGATTCAGTGTATGTCAAGCCTATCAAGATAGGGTAAAATGAATACCATGTTAAAATATGCCCTAATAGAAGATCCGACCAAGTGATAGGTCCACATTCTGAATAAAGTAGAGTCAGGTCCTAAACTTTTACAATAAGCTACATTTACTGCCGAACGACACAAACTGGGTCACGTATGAGTTGGATAGTACCAACATACAAAACTCAAATTGGCCACAGTCCTGTTAGTCTTCAACGTTGTTTGGGGCTCAATCGAACAAGACTGAGTCACGTTTAGCAGTGAAATTCATGTTAATAATGTATTTGCAAGTCTATGAACTGAGGGAAAAGTACCACAAATAATAGTTATATCTTTGACAAAATTCTGGCTGTTAGCAACCCAGTGAACGTGCAGAAAACGGCAGGACGGAAACGATACGAAACGAAACTAAAACTTGTTATAGCTGCGGGCGAACGCTTCAAAGGAACTGTAGAGAGCTACACCGTTAGATTACGCCAATGTCAGACCTAACTCAACACAACGGAAATTGGACTTAAAAGACTGACAATGACGGTTATTTACGCAGGAAACAATGAAACAGCAGCAAAATAAAAGAAGAAGAAATGTAGGAAACCTACCGCGTAAAAGCGCTGATCGACGCAGTTTAAGTGTACGCTTTTCGGCCTTCATCTGTAATGAAACAGAGTAAACTAAATTAATCAACGTGAAAAAAAATTGTGCAGACTGACTGACAACGAAAAAATAGCGAACATGTGTCTTTTGCCCAACATATAATGCAGAAGTAATTGATGAAATACAGTCCCAAGGTAGCTGGGAAATACGTTGAGGCTACCTGGGTCAAAGCGAAATCAAACGGAACAATCAAGTTAAACAGAATTAATTAGGGTGGTTCTTCGTCCCGAATCTACCGTATCAGCAACATGCATTCCAATGAGCGTCAGCGTTGACAGTAACAAGCTTGCAATGGTGGACAAACGAAGCAAACAAATGAAAAAAATGAGGAAAAGTTGGCAATTTTACGGATGCAGATACACAATCAACTGTAAATGATAACGTCCTCGGTTAACAGTGCGGATGATCGCGTGACCACAGACTCAACAGGTGACATCTACCATTCTTGTTCGCGAAACGATTCAAGCTTTGAAGGCCCGTAACCACGTCTTCACTTGGTCTCGATGCTAATTTTTCCCGTAGGTAATGCTCGTATTGCATGTTGCACGATAAAAAAAACGTGCATTGTGATTATGTACGTGTGGATGACTTTTCCACCTCGTCGCGCATGACAAGGTACTGTCAGAGCAATTGATGTCTAAACAACAGAACGGTAAAGTGACGTAGACGGACAGGAACCTATGGTTGCTGACACCCACTCGAATAGACTGCGGTTGTCAAATAGTCATCGGGAACAAATCCGGTTGTCCCACAGTTACCCAGTGTGGAAAGTGGTTCTCACAAAAACACATCCTCAGATTGAACCTAGTAGCAAGCAGGCAACCATTTTAGTTCTAGTGGAAGGGGTAGCGCTTATGGACTTTACGAATATCTGTTAACAGCTGAGCCGAATGCAGTCTTAATTTAAACCAACAGAAAATGAGTAATAGAATAGTCGAAATCAACAACGACTTTGGCAGTACGTCCGAATCACGATACCGTTAACATTTGGTGCGTAAAAAAGGCTAGCACGGTCAGCTGTGAAGTTATGGTTTAACAATACAGTATATTTTTCTGTCAATCGTATAAAATTCATAAGCAATCCAACAGGTTGGGAGAAGTTGACAGTGACTCCGTCAATCTGAATCTGTTTGGACGGTTAAAAGGGATAAGAAGTCGGTAGATATTTTCATTCTCGACAGTAACAAGATTAGGAATAACAAAAAATGAACAAAAAGAAAACTAAACCACAGCCTATCAACCATACAACACTCAGTAAATTACACCGGATTGGCAAAAAATGAGAGGCCAAGCATATCTTTATTTTATTGCAACGATTCTGGCAGCCAAGTTGTCTGAAAGCTCGGTTTGGTGTTCCAAATGTGAGCATCAAGTCTGAACTCTACTGACGACTTGCCATGGATGACTAGTAGATTGTTCTAGATTGGGCATAATCGGATGCCTAGAGGGGAAACTTCTGCAAACGAAGTGGCTCGTTTGATTATTTAGTTACAACGAGTTTTCACCGGGGAGACTGTTTAGGTCTGTTAACGAGCAGCGGCCCTGTGGCAGTTAAGCATCAGTGTGAACCACTGATGTGTTGCTGTCTACGATGATGATGACGACCCAGAGGGAGGATCCCATACGATGGACGGTATACCGAGAGTTATCTCAGTTTGCTCAGCCTAGTTAACCAGAGTAGTGACCGAAGTAGAGTAACCCGTTTTGTGGTCCGTTGTTGTGCCCTATCGATAGAAACAAAGTCTTTCATAGGATGAGAACAACACGCTGGGATATTTAGCACAAGATAAGGGTACACCACTGAGCTGAAAATAAGCGCGGACCAATCCGAGTGAAAAACTCCGAACAATCTACTGGATAACTTAAGCATCGAGTTTGCCCTGTTGGTCATTGATCCATAGGTGGAAGACAGGCGGAAGGCATTTGGAACAACCATTCCTAGGTCTCGTTTAGGGGGAGTTGGTAAGCAGGACGGTTTACAATGCGGCTAAAATGACAGAGATGCACAATCTTACAGTCGTCCGCGTTGAGTGAAATCCAGTGATCCGCAAACCATGCGTAAACGATGTCTACCGTACTGTCCACTGTATGTCAAAACTGAGCGTCATAAGCATACAACAGCAGCAGATAATTGACAAGATGTAGGATTTCCAGCGCTAGTGATATACAAAGCAAAGGTCCCAGTATGGAATCTTCTGACACACCAGTGGTCGTACTGTACCAACAGAAAGGTCACCATTATGACGCAGAAGGCAGAAAGAAGTGGAAGTCAGCACACATCGCCCAGATTGCACACTGGATATAATTAAGAATTTGATGGTGTCCACTCTAGATTACATCGCGTCGACAATATGAGGGTGTAAAACGTTGCATAGTATGAGCAAGTCCGACAGATTATTCAGGTTTCGCACACCCAGAAAACCACGGTTGACGCAACATGCCGGGTACACTATATGCTTGTGTTCCGAAATTCAAAATCCGACAAGAAATAACTAGCCTCAAATGAAACCACACTCAGTTACTTCCAGAAGTTCACATGTGTTGAAGTAATGCAGCTAGAGAAACGTGGTGTGTAGATGGCAAATAAATGAATGGCTAAAAAAAGTCCTCAATAGCAAAAGTAAAGTCGAAAAAAATCCAAATAAAACCAGGTCCAGTAAACATTCCAAACAAGTGAAATTTCTAGATACAGCATGCTTACTTCATGAAGAGATTGTTGAAGCTGACGAATTTCTGTCTCAACCTTTCGTTGTTTAGTAGTTAACGCGTCTAATTTATGAGAAATATCCAGAGCTTCTTGCATACGACCTAATTCTCCCGTGGTGCTTGAGGGTGGATGATTATCAGACGGATCTGCAACAACGATAGGGCTATTGTCAGAGGAACGCGGATTTGGCTCTGCAGTTCTCCGTCTTTTAACATACTCACATGAAGAAATAAGCCCTCGTCTGACACCACGCTGTCCAGAAAATTCGCATCTACCGCGGGTCAATTGGCGGGCATGTGATCGTGCGGCCGATCGACAGTTCGCGTTTGGTTCCGGTTTATTTCGCTGGCTGATCACTGGAATAGGTTTCACTGTTTCCAACTGATTACATAAAAACCGCGCAAAAAAAATCAACGGAACGGTCACGTTTATAGTACTCACAGTTTTAATAAACAACGACAGATAAGACAGATCCAAAACGGCTAGCTAAATTTAACGCGTTCGCACACGTTAATACAATAGAGCGAACAAACAACAAGAACAAAGTAGCGTGCAGCATGCATGCTTAATGATACAACTGTACAAAACAGAACTAAAAGTTGTGGTAACGGAGCGCTCTTAGAACCTGGTCGGTTACGCATTAATGATACTTGTCTTTTGTGTGTTCTGCAGACACTCCGTTCTGTAACACACTTTACTGGTCACGATCAATTCGTACAATACGCGCCGGCGAACGACCGTGTTGCTCATGCGATCAGTTCACTCTACTGAGTGGCGGAGACAACGATGGTCAAATACAGCAAGCTTGTTGATATCTTCCTTGCGAACAGGCCACGTTTCCGAACCATAGAGCAAAACAGAACGCACACAAGCATTATATACTCTTCCTTTCAGCGACAATCGAACGTCTTTTCGACGCCACAGATGACGCAGGTTGGCAAAGGCAACTCGTGCCTTTGCTATCCTCGCTGATATCTCATCAGCAATATTACAAGCTGACGAGACAGTGTCATTCAAGTGTTTCGTAACAATCCCAAAATTGTTTATTTCAAATTGTGAAAATGAATGAATAACTTTCTAGATCGGGCAACCTGATCATTACTCACAAGCGAAAGTGGTTGAGCGTTCACATATGATAATTCGGTCGTGCCTAATGTGAGGTCAGTGGTCAACACGGTTGCCTCATGAAAGCATGGCCGGAGTTCTAGTCCCGGCAGTGGCAAGGATATGCACTACTGACGAGCTCTAATGAGAGCGAAACTCGAGTCTAGTGCTTCTTTTCGAAAGGGGCCGACTGGAAAGTCTATGGGAATGCGACAGCTGCGATCAATTGTGGGTGATGTTCAAACTATATGAACTTTCTAGACATTGTTCCTCGTGAAGATGTGATTGTATTAGTGTTATACACTCACCTCCAGAGGAACATGAAGTAGCCTCAACTTGACGTGACTATGAATACGCAAGAGAATAGTTACAAGGGTGAAACAGAAAATCGGTTGAAAAAGGATCGAACACAGTTAAACGATTGCTGTTCCTAGGTCGTGAATTTAACTGCTTGTAACCAGACCAGTTGTAAGCGATCACACAAACTTTTTCGGGGCGTAAAAGACAGGGGATTGTGCAACTGGAAGCGGTTAAGATTTTTGGTCTCGTCAAGTTCGACGATATCTTTTACAAGTAGAACTGCAACCAACGAGATCCACAATAACCTATCCAGATTGAAACTGTTTCACTTAAGAAACTGGTAAGATGATGATCACACGTTCTACCACCTAACCGTCTCGCATTAACGCTAGATGCTCGACGCGAATGAACGAAACAGTTCGCACAACGCTGGCAGATATACACATGACCAAGTTGTTTTAAATGCCCACCTAAGCAACCTGGAGATCGCTTGAGTTAACTGAAATCTAGTGGAGTGAAGTAATGGAAACGTTTTCATTCACTGAAGCCGATTTGGGTTTGTATTATATTGTCTTCACTGTTTTGGAACAACTCGCGCCGAATAGTCATTCCACCAGAAATTTTCTACAGGAAACTCATATCGGCTTGTTAAAGATCGCATGAGGTTTCGTTTGTCCATTACTGATACTGAACCAACAAACTGAACGGAATGTCACGCCACGTCTTTTTCATACACAGCTCCCGAATATTCGGGCTCCGTACTACCGCCTATAACACGGACATCCAGAAAAATGATCTATCCGTTACCCTTAGACTGTTGGTGGAGTTTAACGTTGTTGTGGGCCGAGTTAAATGACGTCCTAAGGCTGTTCGAATTGACATCTTCATTGATGGCGCCAGAAATCTTATTTACTTCATCTAGTTAAAATGACCACATTAAATTGAGCCGATTCCAGACTGGTAAAAAAAAACATCTGACAAAGCACAATGGAGAACAGTTTTGTTCCGTCCTTCTGAGCATAAAAAACCGTCAAACAGAAAACAACGTTATGTGCTTAGAGCGCTCTATTGGGCCAGAAGTTGGAGTGCGAATCGGCAGAAACTGCTACCGTGAAGCTGTGTTCCAGGCTAACAACTTAACCATCCTAAATCCAGAACACCTCATACATCATTCGACAACCATGTGACGAATAACTCTGAAACTTATACAAGCTGTACCCTGTGGAACAGAAGAAAGTAAACTATGATACGTTACTTTGTTGAATGCATGGGGAGAGTCAAGAAAATAGGGTTGTGGCACAACAAACTTAACACAAACAACTGACTTACAATATTCCCCATAAGACCACCCTGAGTTTGACTGGATGGTTTCTGACGCGAAGAATCATTGGGGTGTAGGGCGTTTTCCTTGTCTAATCGCTTTTGCGAGGCAAGATCAGCAACCGCGATGTCACATGCCGGTTTCGTGAGGGTCGAATCCTTGGAGAACGATTTATTCATTGATTTTCCAAGCCCATCTGGATAAACCCCGGGGGTGGGGCGTGGCAAGTAAATAATGGAATAGAAAGGGCACAATTTAAAAGCAACAAGACAATTTCAATAAAACCAATCATAAAACAATGATGATGAGGTAGGAAAAACAGTGACCAAAAGTTCAACCACTGACGCAAGTTGTTATCTGAACGTTTACATTTAGTTTTACTAGATTGGTAGAAATAACAAGAGAATGTACAAATAGGCGCTGTATTTGGTTTCGCAACAAGTTGTCCTTGAGCTTCCGCTTTACCACAGTTCGTGGAAAATACGGTAGGTATTTTCATTCTCGACAGTAACAAGATTAGGAATAACAAAAAATGAACAAAAAGAAAACTAAACCACAGCCTATCAACCATACAACACTCAGTAAATTACACCGGATTGGCAAAAAATGAGAGGCCAAGCATATCTTTATTTTATTGCAACGATTCTGGCAGCCAAGTTGTCTGAAAGCTCGGTTTGGTGTTCCAAATGTGAGCATCAAGTCTGAACTCTACTGACGACTTGCCATGGATGACTAGTAGATTGTTCTAGATTGGGCATAATCGGATGCCTAGAGGGGAAACTTCTGCAAACGAAGTGGCTCGTTTGATTATTTAGTTACAACGAGTTTTCACCGGGGAGACTGTTTAGGTCTGTTAACGAGCAGCGGCCCTGTGGCAGTTAAGCATCAGTGTGAACCACTGATGTGTTGCTGTCTACGATGATGATGACGACCCAGAGGGAGGATCCCATACGATGGACGGTATACCGAGAGTTATCTCAGTTTGCTCAGCCTAGTTAACCAGAGTAGTGACCGAAGTAGAGTAACCCGTTTTGTGGTCCGTTGTTGTGCCCTATCGATAGAAACAAAGTCTTTCATAGGATGAGAACAACACGCTGGGATATTTAGCACAAGATAAGGGTACACCACTGAGCTGAAAATAAGCGCGGACCAATCCGAGTGAAAAACTCCGAACAATCTACTGGATAACTTAAGCATCGAGTTTGCCCTGTTGGTCATTGATCCATAGGTGGAAGACAGGCGGAAGGCATTTGGAACAACCATTCCTAGGTCTCGTTTAGGGGGAGTTGGTAAGCAGGACGGTTTACAATGCGGCTAAAATGACAGAGATGCACAATCTTACAGTCGTCCGCGTTGAGTGAAATCCAGTGATCCGCAAACCATGCGTAAACGATGTCTACCGTACTGTCCACTGTATGTCAAAACTGAGCGTCATAAGCATACAACAGCAGCAGATAATTGACAAGATGTAGGATTTCCAGCGCTAGTGATATACAAAGCAAAGGTCCCAGTATGGAATCTTCTGACACACCAGTGGTCGTACTGTACCAAACAGAAAGCTCACCATTATGACGCAGAAGGCAGAAAGAAGTGGAAGTCAGCACACATCGCCCAGATTGCACACTGGATATAATTAAGAATTTGATGGTGTCCACTCTAGATTACATCGCGTCGACAATATGAGGGTGTAAAACGTTGCATAGTATGAGCAAGTCCGACAGATTATTCAGGTTTCGCACACCCAGAAAACCACGGTTGACGCAACATGCCGGGTACACTATATGCTTGTGTTCCGAAATTCAAAATCCGACAAGAAATAACTAGCCTCAAATGAAACCACACTCAGTTACTTCCAGAAGTTCACATGTGTTGAAGTAATGCAGCTAGAGAAACGTGGTGTGTAGATGGCAAATAAATGAATGGCTAAAAAAAGTCCTCAATAGCAAAAGTAAACCGAAAAAAATCCAAATAAAACCAGGTCCAGTAAACATTCCAAACAAGTGAAATTTCTAGATACAGCATGCTTACTTCATGAAGAGATTGTTGAAGCTGACGAATTTCTGTCTCAACCTTTCGTTGTTTAGTAGTTAACGCGTCTAATTTATGAGAAATATCCAGAGCTTCTTGCATACGACCTAATTCTCCCGTGGTGCTTGAGGGTGGATGATTATCAGACGGATCTGCAACAACGATAGGGCTATTGTCAGAGGAACGCGGATTTGGCTCTGCAGTTCTCCGTCTTTTAACATACTCACATGAAGAAATAAGCCCTCGTCTGACACCACGCTGTCCAGAAAATTCGCATCTACCGCGGGTCAATTGGCGGGCATGTGATCGTGCGGCCGATCGACAGTTCGCGTTTGGTTCCGGTTTATTTCGCTGGCTGATCACTGGAATAGGTTTCACTGTTTCCAACTGATTACATAAAAACCGCGCAAAAAAAATCAACGGAACGGTCACGTTTATAGTACTCACAGTTTTAATAAACAACGACAGATAAGACAGATCCAAAACGGCTAGCTAAATTTAACGCGTTCGCACACGTTAATACAATAGAGCGAACAAACAACAAGAACAAAGTAGCGTGCAGCATGCATGCTTAATGATACAACTGTACAAAACAGAACTAAAAGTTGTGGTAACGGAGCGCTCTTAGAACCTGGTCGGTTACGCATTAATGATACTTGTCTTTTGTGTGTTCTGCAGACACTCCGTTCTGTAACACACTTTACTGGTCACGATCAATTCGTACAATACGCGCCGGCGAACGACCGTGTTGCTCATGCGATCAGTTCACTCTACTGAGTGGCGGAGACAACGATGGTCAAATACAGCAAGCTTGTTGATATCTTCCTTGCGAACAGGCCACGTTTCCGAACCATAGAGCAAAACAGAACGCACACAAGCATTATATACTCTTCCTTTCAGCGACAATCGAACGTCTTTTCGACGCCACAGATGACGCAGGTTGGCAAAGGCAACTCGTGCCTTTGCTATCCTCGCTGATATCTCATCAGCAATATTACAAGCTGACGAGACAGTGTCATTCAAGTGTTTCGTAACAATCCCAAAATTGTTTATTTCAAATTGTGAAAATGAATGAATAACTTTCTAGATCGGGCAACCTGATCATTACTCACAAGCGAAAGTGGTTGAGCGTTCACATATGATAATTCGGTCGTGCCTAATGTGAGGTCAGTGGTCAACACGGTTGCCTCATGAAAGCATGGCCGGAGTTCTAGTCCCGGCAGTGGCAAGGATATGCACTACTGACGAGCTCTAATGAGAGCGAAACTCGAGTCTAGTGCTTCTTTTCGAAAGGGGCCGACTGGAAAGTCTATGGGAATGCGACAGCTGCGATCAATTGTGGGTGATGTTCAAACTATATGAACTTTCTAGACATTGTTCCTCGTGAAGATGTGATTGTATTAGTGTTATACACTCACCTCCAGAGGAACATGAAGTAGCCTCAACTTGACGTGACTATGAATACGCAAGA
>LOND01000101.1:213908-240319 GCA_014220965.1 Paragonimus kellicotti | reverse complement strand
TTTTCAGTGACAAAGCCGACTTGGTTCGCAGCTAGTACTCTACTCCAACCAATTTATTCTGCAAGCAGATGCATTTACCCCGAGGGATTTTACTGCAGCGCTCAAAGATATGGGCTTGATTTTCCGTTCGAAACGACCTGAATAAAGCGAGGCAAGTCATCCCAGGCGTATGCATCTGCATCTCCAATTATCTCTTCCGCCAATGCCGATGTAGATAATTTGTTAACTGTGACCAAGAGACTAAA
This sequence comes from Paragonimus kellicotti, assembly GCA_014220965.1. NCBI lineage: Eukaryota > Metazoa > Platyhelminthes > Trematoda > Plagiorchiida > Troglotrematidae > Paragonimus > Paragonimus kellicotti. Next base: position 240,074 of record LOND01000101.1, on the reverse strand, counting down.
CAATGAGGCTATATGTTCTTATTGCTACCGGTGCCTCGCGTTCTATCTCAAGCACGGAGGTTGCAGCTAAATTAAAATGCATGTTAATCCGGCAAGGATACCGTCATCAGATATTGACGGCCATCGATACCAGTTTACATGCGGATTCACAATTAATGGTCACTTTGCAGCTAATCAACCTAGCTGCTCGACATCGATTTGCAATTGGCAGCCGGCTGTCACGGAGCGCAATTTTAAGTATCGACTCCCCGGGACAGCACTGTGGCAGGAGCGGTTTAACCTTACAGACAATCAGCTTCCGTAATGTCACCATGAAGGTCATTTTAAAAGGCAGTCTCCGAACAGTAAATATAGTACAGACATCTGACAGAACCACCGAACTGGAATAGTTTTCGATGCGGCCCTTGTTGTCTAGAACACCATCAAAGTTTTCTGACAGACGGATGCTTGCAAGCCTCATGAGGGATTTTATTGAGCTCTTCTACTCTACCAAGAGGAATCTCAGCGAGCTGCGTCTGCACAACACGAGTTCGATACGGAGGATCACAATACTTTCCAATAACTCCTCAGAGAAATCCCTATTCGGTATCAGTCATCATGGAATGAACTCATGCAACACACGCTTATTAGGAAAATCACGCAGACATCGATGTTCCCATAGGCATTTAAAATCGTATTATTTAAAAAGGACGAAAACTCAAAGTTACATATCGACCACGGACGCCAAAATGCCATAACAAAAAAGATTCGTTTATTTTGCCAAGCAAGCGTACCACGAAATTGTTCCGTACATTTAATCTAGGTTTGCGCTAGTGGATGGTTGGAGTGCCTTCAGCAGAGCGTCAAAAAACCGCATTCACCATTCCGTCCGGATGGAATGCATTTAAAGCGATGCTGTTTCGTATGGCTCACGCGCCTGCCACCTTCCGGTACCCAGCGCAGACGGCATTCCAAGACCTGGTGCCAAGCGAATGTTTGATTTACCTTGATGACATCGTACACATTACCACAGCAGCAGGACATGGAGATAGACGGAACGGAGTATTCCAGCGTCCCCAAATGACCAGCCGGAGATCAATGCCAGCAAAGCGCGTCTTTTTGAAGCAACTGGCTTCTTTCTTGGGTCACTTAATAACACCCCCATGAGTGCTAACTTTTTGTTAGTAAGAGACTGGCACTACGCTCAGTATACTAGCAACATCTGTTGACATGCTGAATCTCGAATAATCGCCTCTGCGTTACAGCAAACGTCTATGAACTCCTCGGCCAAACGGGCAACCGATTCCAGTGAAAAAAGACAGTCTTAAAGGCTAGCTTTTCATTGAAAGGTGTTGAAGTACAAGAAAAATGTGAGATAATGAAGAGAAGAAAAAACAACCAAACAAACCTCGATCCTGAACCCATCCAGTTTACAAGGTCAGGGACGAACAATTCACGCGGACACTTCCAAATACACATAACAGCGGTGAAAATCAAAAATATTTAAGCGAATTAAGTTCATATATCAAGTCAATGCATACACTAGTCTGTCATTGGTCAAAACCATGGCAGACGGAGGTTCAAGGTCAACAGCTTTTGCACACAGAGGACTGGTTTGCTACGCATGACAAGCAGCGCCTCGAGTGACTTAAGAATGACAGGCTTGTGATGACGCATCAACACACGGAAAGCGTTTGTCGGGTCGACCACATGTCCGGTCTCCAGCAGGTGTCTGGCGATCGAAGAGGCCGGCTTGCGTTGTTTGGTGAGGTCGCGTCGGGTCACGCCACACATCAAGTCCTCGATATACTTGGGCACGTGTTCCTTCATTCTAAGGCGCAGGGATCGATCAGTTCTGCCAATGTAAACGTCACCGCAACTGCAGGTGAACTGGTAGATACAATGTGAAGTGGACAGCTCTGGCATCCGCGTCTTAACGTGAGGAAGTTGGAGTGACTTGGTGTGACTTGATGTGACTGAGCGAATGCAGTGTAGCTGCATTGTACGTCCGTTGGATGACCTGTGTCAGTCGTCGCGTTAGAAACGACATATTACTATCTCCTTTGTACGGTAACTGCATGTAAACTGGTTTCTTCGAAACAGACGATTCTTGTGGGTTTATTACTTTCGGTTTGCTGTGAAAGTCAATAAAGCCCAGTGGATAACCCTTGGTACTGCTTTCAAATACGACAGGCCACCTGAAGGCAGGGTAATAAAGCTTGAGATGAATTAAGTTACGAATGAACAAAGGTTCAACAGTGGGAGGTAAGGATAAGCAAACTGTACGGGAAAAAGCTCCGACAGGCAAACAATTCCAAGCATTGATAGCGTATCGAAATTAGCGTTCATCGGAATAACAGTTTGTCGCGTACGTAACTCAAATGGCCATGTCAGTTTTGGCAGAGGAGGTTGGCAATTCCTACCTATACGATTTCAGTGTAATCATGAGAACAGTCCACAAAAAGAGAATAAATGGAGGCAAGGGGGATGATCATTAACTTTCTATGCAACACGGCAGCCGTCAGACACTCAAAATAGGCAATCACTGACATTGAAGACATAAGGGTTGGAGAGGTCGTCGACTGGCCGATACCCCATTCAGCGGTCAGCGTGCGCAGTTCGACTTTTTGTTAATGAAAATTTGTTCCATATCGTACGGAGGTGGAGTTCCCGTTACATCAGCTTCTACAGAATAATAAAGTTTCTGTTCCTCTCGCTGGATCCCACGCAGCGCGCAGTACTTTGAGTAGTAAGATCAGCTTCCTTCTTTCTGGCGTCTTCAGATTTCTCGCTATCGGCTGGTCCCATCATAATAGATACCGATTCCAGCGACTTGGCTGTTGGCGCTGTACTCTTTCAAAATTCTGCCAATGCGAACGTCGGCTCTACAAGCGAGAGAGAATTTATTGCTCTACACGTCGTGAGACGTTAGCTCCACTGTATTTTCTCCAACAGTTCCGCCTTTACTTTTGTGGACGACCCTTCAAATTTTGAACTGATCGGGCGCCGTTATTGCATCGCAGCTTACGGTAACCGGAGGGGTCAGGTAGCACGTCGGTTGGAATGTCTACATGATTACGACTTTGATTGCATCTCTCCCGGGCGGCCGTCATACGAAGGCTGATGCGCTGTCTCGTCTTTCTGTAGGAACGGTTAACGCACTGTTGTCTGCACCCTCAAATGGGGTTACTTGATTTTACCAGCAGCTGATTGACCCGTATATTTCCAAAGTTTATGAGAGACAGCTTTAGGAAAATCCTAAACAAGGAGATGGAAGGCAATCCCCCGGCGAGCACTGCTCATCGTCACAGTTGGTAAATTCAAAGGTTATCGAAGGTGCACTGAACCCGTTTGAGAGAACCAGCCGAAACCTTGAGCTGATCGTTTCAAGCGCCAAAACTTAAAAGTATGTCCGAGAGATACATTTGGAATTGGGGCATGAAGTTCAACGAAAATTGAAGCAGTCGTCGACAGCGTCTAAGGTGGTCAAATATGCAAGACGACGATCTCATCTGCAGAAACTGTAGCATCCGAGTTCGAACGATTTTTTAAAAGCGTGTGTCCCAAGTGCTTTTTTATAAGCCTGAATTTTTCTCTCTTACTATGTCTGTTTCGTTATATTATTCGCAACACTGGTGTATTGTACAATTATTAATTATGTGTATGGTGTGCATTTATGCATGTCGCGTTACAATGTGTACATTGATCACGCTCATCTGAGCGTGTTTCTCACAGATGCGTTGAGAAATATATTATTATTATTATTATTATTATTATTATTATTATTATTATTATTAGAACCTCTTATTGTGACCTTCAGTACTCCACTTCAAACGGCTAAAACAGCTGGTTTACCCACAATGTGGGGGTTGCAGAGTAGGAAAAATTACCAACCTTGAGGAGAGAAAGTAAGCGAATTATCGAGATTGTTGGCTATTTTACTACATGGTGTGACGTCTTTACGATGAGAAACTAGGAAGTATCTTCTACAACGAATGGATCGCCGGTTTTGCACACCCGTTTGGCTGCATTCTGAATCGCGAGCCACGTGTGGAGATCGCCTCCTGGAGGAAGTATGTCGCACGTCGCGTGTGCGCAAAACTCGAACTACTCCATATCAACCTCAATTTAATGGCTTGGTTGAAAGAACCCATTGCACTATCATGACAGTTCAGCGCACCTTTATCGAACGATACCATTCCGATCTATGGGACGAAACCTTGCCACAACATCTCTTGGCCCCCAGGGCTGCCGTCATTTAGAACACCAGATACACGTCATCATTACTAACCTTCGGTCACGAACTATGCAAGTGAACTGATGTGCTGACACCGCTGGTGTCGGCCCAGTCTGTAAAGTTATTGCAGAATGTAAAGGAGCAAGGCGAACGTTCGAGCTGCCTACAAAACTGCCGCCAAGCATCATTTGAAGTCGCAACACAATCAGAAAAGCTGCTTCGATCACACAACACACGGACCGACCTACACTACCGGGCATTACGTTTGGTTGTACAGGCGAAAACCACTATTCAAGGCAGCCCACAAATTTTATCCTTTGTGGCAAAACAAATTCTTATTTGTGAACCTGTTGTCACCCACTGTATGTGTAATTTGAGGTACCGCAAATCCAAAGGCGGACGTGTTTACAATACATTACAACCAACTAAACTATCAAAATGCCGGAGAAAGCCCGATCGCAGCCAGTGTCAGTGCCGCATGATAGTGTTCCAACTACAGAGGGCATAGTCGAAATCACAATCCAAGGTGGTTGCATCAACGCCCATGGTGGGGAGACGTTGCTGTTCGACGCTTCACTTACAGCGTAACAGAAAAGAAACCGCTGCGCATGCATGTTGGCCTTTCAGCTGATACTCATTTCTCCATTGCTTCATTTCAAGTGATCAGCCAATCTATTACCATTAGTGTTCCACTTCACATGAACGTTCACAGAGGAGTGACAGTCTCCCCATTTGACCGACTTACATGGATGACATTCAAGATAGCCTGATGTCACGCCATCAAACTATCTGGGCTTGACGTTTTGCGGATACAGGAGAAAGCAGTGAGAAGACGGAAGTCAAGCGACGTTCTCCGGAGTAAAATTTTGTACATTCCGATCGAATATGGATATGTGACTGATTTTTAACATTAGTATTATGTTTCACAGGATGAAATTCATAACTTCAAGGGTTAGACAGACAGACGAAAATGAAAATTAAAAATAAGATGCTGATTGCCAGGGCAGCCATGGCGTCAACACAGTTTTTTCTTGAACATACGAGATTTCTGATGCCTGGCTTCGGCAAATTAAGGGATGCGTTCCCGGTTGCTTCGACTAACCAGCAAGTGCATCACAAACTTTTACTTTGTCTATCGCTTTGATTAAGCCTTTTGTTACTGATGATGCAGATGTCGTACGTATGCCTCCATGCACGCACCTAGCGATGCTAATTGTGTGGCAGCCGCTTTGAAACATGCTTCTTGATGTGGTTTGTCCTCCCCATGTAACCGCTACTGTAGCTACAGGAATACCTATATAAGCAGTGGGATGCGATCAATGTACTTTTGTAGCCAGAGTGACTGGTATGGCTCTGGTTCGATGTATATTACATTGTTTAGGAGCGTTATGGGATCTAGATACATTGTCATTTGTGGTCAGCTGTCAATTAAAAACGACAGTTTTGATCAGACTGTCTTCTTGGTGCCGTTGCTTCCTGTATCCTTGAGGTGATAACACTACCATACCTGCTATATTGCAGAAGGTACTCGTTAGTCTACAGGGTACCTTTGAGTACACTTATTTCTAGTGGCAGTTCGTCTTCCATGCATATCCTCCGCGCCCTCTGAAAGAACGTTTGAGCTAGGATTCTCTTATATTGCACTGAGCAGAAGCTGTCAAAGTGCATACGCTATCCTCTCCAGGCAGGCATTCTCCAGATGGATCTTCCTATCGTGCTATATAATCTTCGGATAACTGCCATGTTCAGGAACAAAATGTAGTTGTTCACTTTGTCCTCTCTAGTCAGCTAGAGGTTGAGATATGATTGGTTCAGTTACAAGAATAACGTGTTTAAATCACTTACATTATCAAAAATGGCTAGGGTGACGTTTACATACCGTCTGTACAGTTCTGGCTTTGACATACTTTAATATAATGTAGTTTTTAACTTAATCATGTGGAAATCAGCTGGGAGTGAACCCAGAGGACTGCACAATGCAATCCCGTCAACTCGCCGGAAGGTAAACGTAAAGTTAAGTTTCACGTTGTGTACATAAGAACAATGACGATATTAGTTGGGACGTCGGAACAGGAAAAAGGGCATTGATGTTTTGAGTGAAACTGCAAATGTAATCAATCTTTCAATGCAGCGAAAGATTGGTGAGTATGGACGTCGCGTCGTATGAGCAAGTCAGCCTGTTCCGGACATCTAAACCGTCTACACAACCCACAAGTTCAAAGCTGTCTTTTAGGCTAAACTTATTGAAACGTTTTGCTGAACCCTTCAAGCGAATCAGCTCGCCAACGGCATAGTTTCCGCTGCATCGCCTATCACACTGACACAATGGACTGAAGTGGGACGTTTGGCTTGTGGATTTTGAGCAGCTCATACATATTGGGCGTGTGTGTGCCCGTTGGCTTCAATGAGCTGTGTTAGTCTGCAGAAATCACACCATTTATCCCCAGCTTCTGCAGCCTGCAGATGATTTCCATTTGCAATTCTTGGACGTTGTCGAAAGTATCATCGAACTAAAATTTGCGGGTGTCACTGAAAACTTCAAACATTTTCTCCTTATACTTCGTTTTATCCATCAACGCAATTCCTGAGCCTTCGTCCAGACGTAATACCACCAAGTTCTTATTTTGTCTTATTCCCTTCAATCGTTTGAAGTGTGCCCGTGTTAACAGACTGTAACGCTTCCGCCTGTAATTCGGGCGCATGCAGGCAGAAGCCACTGGCTTTACCTTCAGCGGGTGTTGCTGTCCTTCAGACGTTGGACAATGTTGCTGAAGCTGGTCGTAACTGTAACAGGAATCGTTGACAATCTTGTCAAAACACTTCAGTTGGCCAATGAAATGCTCAAGCCTGCTGTGAACACTGGCGGCAGACTAAGACGTCCCTCTGATTGGAGATCGGCTAAGCGTACTCTGGAGAATCTCCCAGATGGCTATAGTATCCCACATATTGTCCAACTGCGGTCGAATTGGGAAGCAATTTACCGGGTTGACGGTAACTACTTTTGAGCAGGAGCGTTGACTTGAAAGGTGGTCAGCCGGTGGTCAGCTGGTTTAGTCCTGAGTCTCGAGTTTACCTTGGCGTTCGGTCGATGAGGAAGCCAGCCGAGTCCTATAGAGGGTGAACGGTGTTCCGAATACCGTGAGAATCTCAGCTAGCGTACCACTGCCTGAATCCCGTGTGGATGATACAGAAGTTGTTGCGCGTACGGCAACGATGTCGCGCTGCGCCATTGCAGCGTCGTGTTTGAGGTTGTTTAGACGATGACATTCAGTGGTGAACATCTTGAGCGTCACCGTAAGATCTTCCTGACCACTGTTCGGCAATCGTTTCACTAACCAAACGCCCACAGCGGTGATGTACATCCCTGCTATTTTGATAGCCTGAAGACTTGGCAGCTTTAAGTTTACCAGGTACCTTTCTGCGTTTATACTGTTACTACTAAATAACTTCTCCCATACAGATGTGTCATCTGACTTGACAATTATTTTTCCACTTGAGCGGACCTCGACATCCTGAGCAGCAGCCAGAAGTTTGTCCCCAGGGTGAGGGCTTACATGTCCAACCAGAACGGGCCTTGGAGCTACTGATTTCCAGAGTTAACTTCCCGCCACCATCTCTCCGACCGGAGAACTATTTTTAGTGTTACAGATCTCGGCATGCTGACTTTTCTCGGTAGGTTCACTACGTGATAGCGCTTGATATTTCTTCTTCTGAGCCACATCCCTCACATAGAGATCGCCATTGTCCCATATCACGATGTTTCTAATTGTACCCAAGGCTGAGCCACTGTTCGTACTCAACCAATTCGTCGCCCAGCCGAGCTTCTTTCAAACAATTCGTGATACCTCAATGGCTGCCGTCTGATCCAATGCGATTTTTGAGTTTCACATCAGTGCTACTTTCGCGACGTTCTTATTCATTCATCTGTCATTTTTGCTAAACTCACAAGCTACCTCAGGCTGAGACATTGTGGGAAGTTCTATGGACTTCTTTCCCTTCCACTCCCTTTCGTCTTATTCACAATTTTAATTTTCAGCTATCTCGTGATCTGCCCAGCCACGTTTCGTCTGGTCTCCTCCTGTTCACGTACTACCTGAGGCTGTGTATTCTCCATTTCCCTGCTACTGGGGATCACCGCTCTTTCCTGATCGGTAAACTATCAGAATTAGTGCTTTAAATATCTAGACAACTTGTCTTGCCTTGTTCACCTATTTCAAGTTCTCTCATATTGCTCATGGTAACCTCAAGCTTACATACATGACATAGGTAGAACCACTTGACGAACGCATGTCCAGAATAAGACTCAGGTACCCTGATAGTTAACTTCGAATGTACCGACATTCGCACGCGTCACAGCAAGCTTTTTCATTACTCACCTGTACATCAGGCTTTCCATTTCCACGTGGATACCCTACTGATTTTATATCTTTCCGAGCTTCATCCCTTGACTTGATCCACAATTTTCACTACAACCAGGACAATTTCCGGCTGTGTAGTTAAAATATATCTGAAATATACCAAGTGGCTTGACACCGGCAAGTCAGATTGCAACAGCGAAATGCTAAGAACGCATTAAAACTTATTAGTAATTTGCACTTGCGATAACTAGGGGCCATGTGTGGAGATAGTTCTCAGAATACTCCGGGACGACCAGTTCATCTTGTCGTGATTAGAACTGAAGTATATAGAATAACGATCAAACGTATAAGAATCGCAAAACACAATTAGGCACAACAACACAGAACGTATATTGTTGAATCGTACGTATCAGTTGTACAGGAATATTGTAACAGTGAAGCAGTTGCGTAACAGATAGAGGAGAATCATGTAAGTCATGGTCATCACAATTACGTTTCGCGGAGTAGGATAGACCAAACATTAAGAACACTGCTTTGCTGCCAGAATTAGGATATGTCAAGCCGTTACTGAGGTATGGATCGGCGTGGAATTCAAACGTTCCTTCGTGCGCTCACCCCTGTTAACACCAATTAGGGAATCGCTTAGGAGCGAAGTAGTGTTTTTTCGGGAAGTTTTGGGGGTGAATTTTTGACCAGTAGTGTATTGGTTGATGAAGAAGTGTCCAATCATCTTTGCGCCAGTGTACTCATTACTTATGTAATAAATGAGCTACATCACACAAAGGAAATGCATTGAACTTTAGAAAGCATTTGTACACATAGACTAGCTATTTGTTTAGCCGAACTCTAACCGCTTCGATTATTCACGCGCGCTGTGTTCAAATTCACGCCCTGCTGGCCGTGCCTACTGTTTGTGAGGTTTGCCAAACTTGTGATTATGTCTGATCGCCACGCTGAAGTGGGAAACAATCTTTTTCTTGGGGCCTTCGTGGTTTTCTGAAGTGTTAGCTAGTAGTTCCCATCATCCATCGAAATGTGCAACGTCCATTTGCCGGATTCAGTCGTGATGTACAAGAATCTTCGGATAATGTGGACGTTTGCCAACGTTCTGCACCCAACTATGGCGTCCGTACTGAACATATATCACAGCCGCTATCTGAAGGCAATTTAAACTGTAATAATCATAAAACGACTGATTTCAGATATACGGGGAAACGTTACAAGAACTGGTTTGCAGGATCTAGATGCTGATCTTCCTAACGCGTTGCCGACCGCCATTGGTACTGGGCAATTTCCCGCAACGTTCCTAAATTGTAAGTGACACGACTGTTGCGCATCTTGAAGGAAGACATGCTGGAGTTACAGCAATCTGAAATATAGTTCTAACGTAGAAGCCATCTTATCTCAAAAAATGATGCCGTAGACAGGGCGAGATGGGGTAAACAAGTGGATGTGCTGTTGGTTACATGACGCCCGTGACCGTGGAGTGATGTACTGACTGAGAAACCGAGATAACAATGGAAGTAAGCATCCAATGAAAGTTGTGTTATCATGTAGCATGAGGGTGAGTTTGGAAGCAATAAGAGTGACGTGATTTGGATATTAATGAATCTCACCCTCTTAAAGTGTGTGTCACCTGTGGGTCTGTCATGCGTTTTCACATGAAGTTGATTTTCAACGGCGTTAAGTTGTGCAAACCATAGTCTTAATCAGCTGTGTTATCATGTAGCGTGAGGACGTGAGTTTGAGATTTAGAAATTATTTCTTGTTTGCAAATAAATTTCCTGCATTTCAGTCATGTTCGTCCGGTTATTCTTTCCTAGAAACAGAATCACGTACGGGAGGATGATACGTACGTGAGAAGGACGCACATTTTTTATTTCATTTACTGCAATAAACTTTCCCTATTCACTTCCGATGGGTTTTCTTTCCACTCAGTGTATCATAGCGTGATAACGGTATACGACGTTTGCGTAGTACTTGCAAGATGAAATACGTACGTTGTTTCGGGGCCGTTTATGTTGCATTAAATTGTTTCGGGTTAATTTATGAGTAAATTACGTCGTTTGGGGTTAATTTAGGGATAATTCACGTTGTCTAGGGTTGAGTTTAGGCAAAAATTGAGGTATGAGAAACGAACCAATTAGAAAATTAATGCGTTACAATCGTTAGAGTTGAGTTAGGGAATGTGCTCCAAATCCTTGACAAATCTATAAATAATCTCCAGGTTGATCTATTAGACTGAATTAGGGAGTTAACCTAATTTATCCCTAATTGTGCTAGCAGGGACGTGGCCACGAGGTTAATTACTTTTTACAAGTATAACCCATCCCCACAAAGTTGCTGAGGATTTGGTGGAACAGGAACGTTGCTTATGTGGAGTCTACTTCGCCCGATCTTTCATTGGTTCCTGTCGTTTGCATTCTGAGGCTAATCGGAAGGCTTCATTCGCGTCATTCGTCCACCGCTGTTGATATCAGTTACTCGCGTTCATGTTCAATAGGATTAACTTATAACAGTTTTCAATGACTGAAGTTGCCTTCGGAAATTTGAATTATGTGCGTTACGGCTTCGGCTTCTGAGCATCAACTAGGAAACTGAACTGTCGCATTGTATTTTTGTTTACCGCCCACTGAACGAAAGTGGGCTCGTGGCAGTAAATCTTTTACTGGACGTTGAAGGTGAGCAACCGCCTGCCCAACGACTTGAACGGCCATATTTATGAGTACATAGAGGGAAGCGCTCGCCAAAGCGCTATAGTCACGATTGCGGCTAGATATGTTGGACCTCATTGACTTCGCTGAAACATTCCATGCACATTTTCCCGGAGAATTTCCAGGGGGATCTCAAATATCGACTGAAGAACGCTGAGGTTGTTTCAGTGGGAGACGGTCACTATTAATCACCTCTCTAAGTAATTCTGAGTGAGGCAGTTTGACCGGGCCACGAGAGCACAAAATACAAAAAGAGTAACTGAAAATGGATTATTCACTGTTGGGATTGCGCATTCGAAGAAGGCCCAAGCGCTTGTTCAAAATATCCATTAAATATCAAGAAAGCTATAATCGTCGATCGGAGACCGAAGTTTGGCATATTCCTGTCGCGTAGTGGAAGAACCCGCGATGACTTGTGGGCACCAGAAAAATTATCGAATGGGGTGGGATTTATCAAAAATGTTGTGTGACGATTTATCGTGCAGGTGAGCTACATATAAGCTGGTCCACTTGGTTTCTCCTTTCCAATTGAGGCATTCATTTTTCGTCGCCTACTTTTTTTAAACCAAAACTAGCAGGTGTGGAACCTAGTGGAGATTCCTCGCATGGGTCCAGGAAAAGTCATCCAGGCAGTCAGTCTTGAAGTTGACGGTTGCCGCAGTAACAATTGGTACCTGGAGGGCGGTGCCGAAACCAAACAGTGGCCCCACCGTCGGTGTAGCGAGCTCTCAAAGTGAGTTCATGAATTGTATATGGTTCATAAGGGGCTACTATGGGCTTGTGTGTAGCGAATAGGTGAATTCTACGATTGTACTTCTGTTATGAGCACCAAGACATACCAGGAGGAGGTCTCTGGTAGTAGCATATCGCCCGCTGTGCACAACGAGATAGATGATATCATAGGGGGAGTAAGGGATAGTGAAACGAATGAACCAAATATAAATGCAGAACCTTGCAAGAGGTGAAAAGCTCTGATGGAATCCTGGGTTTAAGGAGAAAGAAGGCGGCTACAACGCATAATCACTCGCCAGTTTTGGTCGATGAGTTAAAAAATAAAACGGCTCTCAGAGTAAAATCTGAGCTGAACTTCGCCGCTACTAGCAGGGTAAGCTGTAAAAAAGTGATTGTCGTAAAAGGGGACAAAGGTACTGAACGGGGCGGGAAAGAGGACATAATAATGAGTAATCGAAAATCAGTTAGATAAAATGTAAAAGGGTGAAGGAAGGAACATGAGAAAATCGAGGGGTTAGTCTAGGATATTTGGTCGAGAGTAAAAGCCGAATTATAAAGATTAGCGGGGGTCCATAGCTAAGGAGAGCATTCGGCCAAAGCTGTGTTGGGTACCGAAAATAACGGGGACTTCAGCCTTTGGTAGAAACAGGAATGTCGTCATCAGAGGCATCCCTGAGCCCATTATGAAAGAAGGTAAGGCAAGGGAAAGAGCGATGAGATTTCACCTAATGAATCTCCTAAGGGCCGGTAAATATTTCTGAGCATGTGACTATCAAACGGATAATGAGGATTGGGAAAGTGACAGGCAAATACATACAGTCCTAGACCATGTTGGCTGAGTTCGCTAACCCCAGGCACCGAGACAGATTCCTAGCGGCGGCAGGGCAGATATGCACGGCTACTCAAGGTCGAGTTACGGTGACACCGGACGACTCGGCTGGGTGGAAGAATACTAGTTGTCCCAGTGGTACTGGATTATCAATTGCGGCGCAACAGTGCACTGAGGATTTGGGACCATTGATACAGATAACATGCTCGCACGTGAAACAGCAGGATGGGGAGGCAGACGGAAGATTTACTCCCATTGTAAAAGCTTCCCAACGTAAGGAGTATGGATCGTTCAGCCTGAAGGCTAGGAAACGGTGCAGAACCTCCTGCAAAAACCGTGGGAGTACTCAAGTGTAATACCTGAACCATGGGCCACCCCTGGGGTCAAGAAGATTGAAACTAAGGGCGGTTGTTAGCAGTCTCTGAGGGTATTGTATACCAATGCTGGTAGCCTGGGTAAACAAATGGAGTGAGCTCTCAGGGAGAACTAGGAGGGGAGGATGTCGTTGCGGTTACTGAGACCTGGTTACGAGGGGATATATCCGTCGATAATATTTGCCCTCCGGGATATTTAATCCACAGGGTAGATAGGCAAGGTGGCAGAATGAGTGGATGTGTTCTGTTGCTAATAGCGGAGCATTCCGGGCGGCGCCAAGAAGAGGAGTTAAATGTGGGGGATATTCTATTATTAAGCTGTTCCGTGGCACACGGCAGAACAATGTTGCTGCCACTGTGCGTTTACAGAAGTCTTTCTTCTACTCGACAGGAGAATGAGCGACTACTCGGTGTTATCAGCAGGCAAGTAGGCATGTCACAGCGACTCCTTATTGTAGGAGATTTCAACGCTCCAGAAGTGGATTGGAGATTGATGCATGCTGCCAATGGTACGTTTGGTGAGGCATTGTTAGACCTCCTAAACGAGAAGGCATTACTTCAACACGTCAATGAGGTTACAAAAAGCGTGAATATTCAACAGCTAATGCCGGATGCGAAACAGTTGAGTTGGATAGACTATCATGGTACCTAACGATGTCAACAAAGCTTGGACCATGAGTAAAGATAATCTTATGCAACTAACCAACACGCATGCACCGCTAAGGCGTGGCTGATATAAAGACAAGCCTCTGTGGTGAAACATTAGAGTCGAAAAGGCATTGAAGTGTAAAAAGAAAATTCTGAGCCGTATACAAGCAGTCTGTGAGATACAGGAAGGCATTCTGAAGTACAAAATAAATGCAAGAAAAGCTTGAAATGAATCCAACGAAGAGCCATCCTAAGAACCCCAAAACCTTCTTCAGCTGTGTCCAGGCCAAAGGGGCCATTGGGAGAGGATTGGGTAGCATTGTTGCTACTGAGGACAGTTATTGGAATCACCACTACAAGAAGCGAGTTTTCCGTCGGTTTTTTGAGGCGGCACATATTCCGGATTCTGTAACTACCACAACGGGACTCAACACAAGGAATAAAAGAAGGCCAATGATGGAGGACGTTGAACTAGGAGAGGAAGAGGTCAAGAATATATTGGATTGGCTAGACGCGACCAAAACAATGGGGCTGGACTTAATCCATTCAAGGATACCAAGACCACTCAGTGATGTTCCACAGTAACCTCTCAAGATTTTTTCAATGTAACCTTACAGAAGGCCGTCATCCCAGATGACTGGACGACGGTAGGTGTTGTACCCATCCATGCGAGGAGTAAGAAACACGAGGTGGGCAACTATCGACCAGTAAGTCTCACATCAGTTGTCCTGAAACTGCTGGAAAGAATTATTAAGGATAGGATTGTGAGACGCCTTACTGAAAATAAACTTCTCTCTGCAGACCAACATGGATTTATGAGGCATAGGTCTTGTCTCACCAACCTGATTTGTTCCCTCGATGAGATCTCGGAGAGGCTGGATAGAAGAAAGAAAGTTGGGGTTTGTTACTTGGACTTCAGGAAGACAGTCAACTCAGTGAACCACCGATTCATTTTTTCTCAACTTAGGGATCTTTGCTCTTCCTTCCGAACTGGTAGCATGGATATCGGACTTCTTGGGGAGTCGCACATTCTATGTAGAGATTTCAATGCAAAGATCCACAAAAGGTGCGGTGGTTAGCGGGGTAGCTCAGGGATCAGTGCTTGAACCGCTACTGTTTTTAATGTCCATGAACGATCTCACCGAAATCTTTGGGTGTCCCTGCTACGTCTTTGTTGGTGATGTGAAGATCATAGGAAATCCTGATGACACGAACATTTGAAAGGACTTGAACACTGTTCAGAAGTGGTCGGATGAATGGCACCTACCCTTCGAATGTAGACAAGTGTAATCAGCTGCTTGCTGGGGAACAGCCAGAGTCAGTCAGGTTTTTGGCAAGGAGGGTGAGGAGAGGAAGCTGAGGAGGGTAGGAACAACCAAGGCCTTGAGAGTGCTCACAGAGGGGAACTTGAAAGTTTTCAAATGGTAGTCATAGGCGGCGTGCAAATGAGATACATCGCTGTAAATGTTGAAAAGACGTTCGCCTCAGGAAGACGGCAGGTGATGTTGCCTCTTTGCAGAAGCTTATGTGAGGTTACATCTGGAACAATGTGCGCAGGCTTGGAGCCCTCATACGATAAAAGACACGAAGGTTACTTAAGAAACGTTCAGAAGAGTTTTACAAGGCGGATTGATAAAATGTGAAATAATTCCTATGAAGCCAGACTAAGAAAACTTGAGCTTCATTTTCTTGTGCATAAGAGGGTTAAAGGAGACGTGATAGAAACCTCCAAAAGTCTTGAGGAAAGTGATGGGATTTGAGGCGAAATCTCTGTTCGGTGTGCACACTTCTTCGATGTCACAGTCTCAAGCTGGAGAAGAAGAGGGTTGCTACATCGATTAAGGCTAACTTCTTCGTATGTCGAGTCACCAACTGTTGGAACATGCTTCCACAGAGTGTAGTATCCTCTGATAGTGTGACAGAGTTCAAAAGAAAGCTAGATGAGTGCTGGCCATCCTTTTCCCCGGACCTGCTGTGGGAGTTTAGATTGGATGAAATCCACATTAACCTTACTTCTCATAGATTTCAGTTAACTTTTCACCCTTATTTGCCATTATTGTTATATCCTTTTCAAATATTTTTCATTTTTTTCAAAGTTATTTATTACTTATTCAAAGATTTGATCCCAGCATCTGAACGTATAAGTTCTAAGAATCAAACCCACAATGGTCTTACACATAACTCTCGTTTCACGTCGTTTTAATGGGAAGATAAATTTGTGTATCGGTGTTGGCTGTGAACTGCTCGTGTTCTAATGGCACTTATGGCTTGAAATCCTCAGCTTCTATCTGGTGGCCCTCACGATAACTCATCGGAATTGAGAGTGTCTCGTCATTATCGCTGCAGCACTGGACGCCTTCCAGAAGCCCACTGGTGCAAGAAACTGGACAATTTCTTGCTGAAGCTAATTCGTCCTGGAAATTGAACTGGAGTGAACTGAGTAAATGCTGAGTAACCAGTTAATGTTGGTCATGTGCGGGCTGCGTGAACGGTGGTAGCTTCAAACAGGGTCGACTTTGCTGGTGGTTTATTAATGTTCAGTGTAGAAAACTTGCAGCTTCAACAAAAGCCCACCTCTACAAAACTACACCAGGTCGAAACACCATAATGTAGCCTTCCAGTTGGAATGTGGAGACGCGTGGGCGTCAACAACTGTACGGTGCGTATGACTTCTGACAAATAGCAAAAGTGCAGTGTTCTTTTGTGGATAACATGCGTAGGATTCGTAGGTCCTGTCAGCATACTGTAGTTGAACGTGCCCTATTTCCTAATCGTTAGGGCTCAATGAAATGTAGTACGGGAGTGTACGCTTGAAGTTAGTGGATGTAGAAGAGTGTTTGTCAGTTGCGCCCCACCAAATGTTTGACGGTTACATTTGGTTTACGGAATTCACGAGTTCATGTTTCTCGTGTTGAAGGAAACACATAGAAGGGCATTGTTTTATTGCGTGTTAACATATAAGTTTTGTGTTACGCACGATCGACCGTTAGAACATCGTGGCGACTGTTTTTGTATAAGAACCTTCATGGAAAACCATAGAAGACCTAAACATTCCGAACCAGTACTGTGAGACATCCATTTGCTGGGCTCTGTGGATTTTTCAGTCAACTTGAAGGCAAGACGTTTGTTGCGCCTGACATGCGTTTTCCTTCGAAGTTACTTTTTATGTTCCATCAATAGTTAACCGTTCTACGTTGACAAATGATGTATGATACATAAATTTGATTCCATACGATGGATTATCTACAGAACTTCAAAGATGTATCCGAGGATCGGGAGTTATCGAGCTCCAAGGAGTTTAACAGTTGTTTACAAAAGTACACGAAGGACCACAGCGTTTTGTACGTGTTCGGTCCAAGCAAACAATCAGGCAGTGGGCGCTTCGAACGTGCGATAATGTGAGTGTGAGTACTACTGAGGTTACGTGGTAGATGGCCTACCGGTGTATCAAATACGAGCGACGTAGGAGCGAAAGCCGTGGATTACGACGTGTTTAGTGAGTTGAGTTCACACACTTTACCTTTGCTCACAGTTCTTGTGATACATGCTACCTGCTGAATCGCCAGAAGAGTCAGGCAACGCGTTCTATTAGCTTGATCTTTCGCACAGTCTGTGCTGGATATATATATCTTAACATTGACAGAGGACAAAAGACTATACGTATATATATAGTGATATTGGTAGTGGTTCTACAAATTCAATAATAAACAATGTAAATATACAGTAACTTACGACCAGGTTTACAAACGCATATAACAGTGCAGCGGAAACGTGATAAAGCGTCCAGTTAATTCCAGCGGTAAAATATGTAGTGCGTTACTGTTACTCATATAAACAAATGTGGTACACTGTGTTAGGAATCGAAATATAAGTAGGAAAGTCGGATACAGTTCCACTGTTTACAACCGACATAACGTTCATGGAA
Source organism: Paragonimus kellicotti (assembly GCA_014220965.1). Classification (NCBI taxonomy): domain Eukaryota; kingdom Metazoa; phylum Platyhelminthes; class Trematoda; order Plagiorchiida; family Troglotrematidae; genus Paragonimus; species Paragonimus kellicotti. The sequence goes on along the minus strand of LOND01000101.1, from coordinate 222,278 downwards.
GTGAAATAAATTCTGACGTACCAAACGTTTGGAGTAAGAGACGAGTATTGCGAACAGAGGAGTCACGTTGAATTCGGAAATAAAGACACGCCAACGTAAATAAGTGAGTAGAGTAACGTTAAATGTGAAATTGGGTTTTACACTGCCTATAACGGTCTAACATCGTCGTGAAAAAAACGTTGGTTGTTAGCTCTTTCACATTGGAGCACAACCACGACCTAACTGCTTTCCTGTACGATGCGCACCCAACAAATCGTCGGCTCACTGCAAGTGAAGTGAGCGATTCCAGGCATTTATTCCAGTACAATACTCCAACTGCTGAGTTGAAGCAATATGGGCCGGACGTTTACTATAAAAATTTGAGCAAATTGCTCACGCCATGAAAGTTGTTGACCCAATTCTGGTGTGGTCAACGCTGATGCCGCGCGTGGAGCCAACCGACCAAAGTGAATCCTCTGTCAGTTCACATTTGCGGTTGTAGCCTGAAGCTATATCAGTTTCTGGTCACAGACGGGATGAGTCATGAGCGACCCGTGATGTATGCTTATGTTCGAAGTGAAAAATACGCTTCCTGCGTCATTTGTTTGAAACATTCCGTGAGTTGACGGAGGACCACATACATGTCAGAAGATTCATGTAACTTCGCAACTTCACCGAACTCCTTGCTAACACATTGCCAAACCGGCGTATGCCCGATCACAGTGAGCAGTGAACAATGAAATAAGGCCACATGAACTAGGGTTCACATAATGCCTGGAAATCGCCTGTCGCAGTCGTGCCTACTAGCACACGGTGTTGCCGAAGATCTGTTGCCCCCATTTCCGAGTGGTGATGATTATACAACCTCACATTTAAGTCAGCCATCAGCAACTATTTCATGGATTATTGAATGCACAAGTTGAAGAAAAATGATTCACAACTTATGTTATGCACGCTTACCATTAATTAGTTGTTGAACCTTATTCTACCGAACCAATTACAAATTTCAGCCACTTAGTTAACGTATATCGTTGTCAAAATATCGCGACCCCTAAAAGTCCTTCATGAACACCTTGAACACATTAAAACAAAATTAGTTCCTTCAGCAAAATATGCTTATCTCATGCTTTCTGTAATAGTCTTTCAATCAACCATTGAGAATGTTTTACAAACTCGTATATTAACGGTCTACCCATGTGAGCATTCACTTCCTGCGGATAGTTTTCAGCCTTAAGCCGAAGAGTATCCACGGCGAGATTTCGTTTCACCCCGATCGTTCTAAAAAGGAACGAGATTTATATAAAAACAATCGTTGCATGCATATCAGAGCTTAAGTTTCCTCAGCGTTGCGTTTTGAATGAGTTACCCAGGATAACGTTCATTCGTTTACCATTAACTCTGTAAGGTGCATGTACACAAATGCGCTTAGCTTAGTAAATAAATTACCTGAGCTTCGTAAAATTTGTTCTACCGCAAAGCCCCGGATTGTTGCTATAACGGAGTCGTGGCTCAGCACTTCCTACCTAGATTCTGAGTGCTCGCTTAGAGGTAATAACCTGAAAGGTATTTGTTGGGAGGGAGATTCCAGCGACTGCACGTGATCTTGTTCATCGGCGTTCCAGCATTGCGGGACCCAATTCACCCATCAGCTACAGTTGGTCCGTTTCGATGTCAGCCGGTTTTTCTGTTGATCTGAAGCAGTCATTGAATACGGGTGTTGCGACGCTCTTGTGGGTTTTCAGAGATGCGAGGCGAACGAACAAGACAATAAATTACCTCATTGATAGAAAAGCGAACAAGAAATAACTTAATCAAAACAATCTTCGAGGAGAAGTGGAATCTAGATAACACGTGTACATAAAACTAGGTACTACGAAGAGCAGTAAACCCCTGCTATGGAGGTCATATCCAGTATTTAAACCCTGTAACCCGAGAAGAAACGTGTTTCATAAAGAAGTTCGGGGGTAATTCCCGAAAAGGCTTTCCCTCCCCCCAAATTTGGGAAAGAATAAGGGTGCCCTTTATCTGTCGGATCCTTCACTGAGTTATCGACTACTGGATAAAGAATTATTGCATGAACGGGTGCAATCCGCGCTGAAGAAAGCGCGTAAGGATTATTCGCCATGCAGTCTTAAACTAAGTGATAAAGACAAGAATCAAGACGAGAAGCTCGTTGTGGCAGCAATCCGCAGCCATGGACCATTGTGGCGGCTACCCGTACTCCCGCTTCTATTCAATCCCATGATACGACTGATTAAGTCGATAACTCAAGCCAGGTGGCGTCGTATCCTAGACCTCGTGAGCGACTGAAAGCTTTGCCTGTCATGTCGGGGAAGAGGTTTCTTTATATCGCTTATCCTGACCTCTTGTATAACGCTCATCTGATGTGATAGAAGAAGAGAAACGTGTCAGATAACCACATCACTAGGTTTTTTAAAGGTCTACTTTCGCGATATCTGTTACGCTTTGTGCACCATGTATCACGAATAGGCGCCCGGAGTCTCCTCCGCGCCAATCCTATATGCGGCCACTTGCGTGTCGTTTTAGATGTGGCATGAACTCGTACGTCATCCGACCAAACACGTAACTACGGTTCAAGGCAAGTCTCTAATGCACGGGATACACAAGTCATTCCAGGTGTGTTAATAGTCCACCAGCATAAAGAGGCGTTGGTCATGAAGTAAGATCAGGAAGACTCGTTGTCATATAAGTAGCTAAGAGAACAATAACGATCTGATACGGTACTTCCTTAGAGTGCATATCTACATGGAAATCGGAGAAGGAGAAGGAAGGTCCGATCCGGTTTTGCTCTGAAAGTCCTGTTGCCAAGACAGGATGCAATCCAGCGGAGAACCTCACCTTGGATGCCATAAGCCTCTAGTTTATGTACAAGGGGACCGTGTGGGACACGGTCAAAAGCTTTGGCAAAGTCGAAGAAGATAGCATCCGAGATATGGCCATTGTCTTTGGCGTCTGTCAGGCTATCCATAAAGATTAGCATATTCGTTATGCATGACCGGTCGGTCTTCTATGTCCACATTTCTCTTCAGGCCTTCCTTTTCAACAATCCAGTACTTGCTGCGATTCAGGAAACCGTTTGGTGCTCGATTCGCCTAAATGGTTCCGAATCGTTGGCTAGTAGGGGTCCTCTATCGTTCTCCATCTTCAGATTATTCAAAAGATGAAGTCCATCTGGGTTGGGAGTTTTGCCCGCCCTAGGATTCTCCATCATTCTTTTAATGGGCGATTTCAACTTACTTGAAATTACCTTCCCGGCTCTCTCGTGCACGACTTTTTCACACAATCGGAGCATTGGGCTTAACGGAGCACATATCTGATTTCACTCGGTGGCGTACTGGCCATAATCCGTCGCGGCTGGATTATTTATTCACTAACGAAGAGTTGATGGTCGACAACCTTACGATCACCGCACCGCTAGGACTGAGTGATCATGCGGTCGTCTTATTTGACTTCATTTGCAGTACGAACCTGGTCAGCTCAACGGCAGATAATCGTAGAAATCTCAAAAGATGGATGTGGAAACACTACGCGACCACTTGGAAACGCAGTCTTGAGTGAACTACACTTCCCTTCACTCTGTAGATGATCTCTGTGTGAAGCTTACTGCCATCCTTTCCGCAGCCGTTGGTGAATCTACACCATTATCAGGCCCCAAACGGAACAAGCCTCCAAGTCAACTACGCTCTAGTACACTTAAACTCATTCTGAAGAAGCGTCATGCTTGGACGTGCTATCGATTATCGGGATCTGAAGTTGATCAAAAAATATACGCTGCTTTAAGGAATCGGTGTACGTCGCTAATTCGACATGACCGTCTGCATTATCAACGTCTTACAGAACGCTTTATCGCTGACCCAAATAGCCTCTTCCGATTTGTAGCATCAACTCGCAAGGCGAAAGCTGGAGTTCCACAACTTTTAGGCCCATCAGGCCTTACTAGCTCTGATATGGAGACCGCTGATGTCCTCGCTGAGTTTTACAGCAGTGTTTTTGCGCAGTCACCATCAGTTCCTCAGGTTCATCTTGACAATGAAATAGATGGCACCTACACTGTGGATACATCCTCCACGGCGGTGTTGGCTAAACTCAGGTGCCTTAGGGACAGTTCTCCTGGCCTCGACGGTATACCTCCCAAGGCCTTGCGTGAAGCGGCTGAACAGCTTGCTGAACCACTCAGCTTACTGTTTACGCAATCCGTTTCCCAGGGAACAGTACCTAGCAGCTGGAAACTCGCGAGCATCACACCCGTTTTCAAGGGTGGTAGGCGTAATTGTCCCGGTGATTACAGACCAATTGCTTTGTTATCAAGCGTCTCAAAATTTTAGAGGCGCTTGTATACGACTCGCTTCATAAGTACCTCACCTCGTGAGTTTTTCTCCAATGCGCAACACGGATTTCGCAAGGGCCGTTCGTGTACCACAAATCTGCTGATAGCCACCGATCAGTGGACCAAAGCAGTTGATCAGGGACAATGGAATAGACGTATATCTTGACTTTGCTAAGGCATTCGACCGCGTGGACCATGCTGTTTTGATCGGTAAGCTTTCCCTTTATGGGGTGCGAGGCAATCTTCTTCAGTGGCTTCAGTCGTATCTTGCTAACCGTCTGTACAGGGTGCGCGTTAATAGCGTATTCTCTACCTGCAGGCCTAGCCTCAGTGGAGTGCCCCAAGGTTCAATTCTTGGTCCGCTACTATTTTTGATATTTATCAACGATCTTCCACTCTCAATCACTTCCCCGTTATTACTGTTTGCGGACGACGTCAAAATTTGGCGTGCCGTCAACACCACCGATGATTCTGTTCATCCTACAGAAGACCTTGACATTCTATTCAACTGGTCTCGAGTGAACCGACTCGACTTTAATGCTGGTAAGTGTAAAGTTATGCACATTCGCAGCTCTAAACACCACGTATTACCTCGACGGGTACCCGCTTCAGACAGTTCTTATCGAGAAGGACCTAGGAACCACTGTTTCGCACACCCTCTCGAGCGTCTGTGGCTCTCTGAAGCTCCAAGATGAGCATAATCGCCAGCTCTGATGGGACTTATGAGCGAAAATATAAGTCAAGCCGTTTTGTCCGTCTTCGGTCACAAGATTAGCAAAACTCTCTGGCTCTGCGCATTTCGAAAAACCACGACTGGCACGAATTTTACCGACGTGTAGTAGAGACATTGGGGAAGCACTTCTGACTTCCTACAAACTTAACGGTGTCCTTGGAGCTCGGGATTTCTTTGATGTACCCTGCGCCGAACAGCGGAGGTGAGAGGTACTGAGAAAGGAACTCTTAAGTATTACTCGATTTCAAAACGTCATCATCGGGGACGTTCCGGACTCCAGCATGGACGAGCCTGAGCGTAGTAGGTAACAGCGAAAACCCCTGGCATTTACTCTTCAACTGGTGGATGTGCAAGTTCAACGTATCCAACGCACCTTCCGTCCAAATTCTGCTCCCATGACACCCGGAGTTCACTGTTACTTCCGAAGACATGGCAGTACATACCCTGGAGCGTTATTGTCACAGACTTGGTCTCATCCCTGACGAAGTATCATTTCATCTTGATCGTTTCAAGGAAGAACGCGAGAAACATGAAATCTGATAACGTGTTTGCGCTGGTCACTTCATAGTGCTATTAGTTGATTTAACAGCACAAAAAAACGATTGGCGGCCGACTCCAGCAGAGTCGGCGACGGTTGAGTCAGTCACGTTGTATAGGATTCACATCAGTCGCAATGCCAATCCCGTACATACTTCTTTATTGTCAACTCCGTTGAGTTTACTTACACTAGCTCACTCAGCCTATTCGATAAACTCGCTGAACGTCGCGATTTCCGCCCCACTTCAAAGCCATGGGTAATTGCAGTAACCGAATCTTGACTCAGTGCTTCTCTTCTGAACTCTGAACTTGGAATAGATGGTATGTTGCTCTTATGGGCTGATGCAGCCGAAGGTAAGGGTGGTGGAGGAGCCCTCTATGTAGTATCCTCATTTCAGGCTTTTCAGCATGACAATCCAAAACTCACTGTGATTCCTGAGGCAGCCTGGTGCACTATTCGTTTGACTAACTGCTGGTCTTTGGTTTGTTGGAGTGCTATACAGCCCCTGCTCTTCTTACTGTGCAAGAGTCGAACTCATCTTAGCAGAATTGGAGACTGTCCCTGAGTTGTTGAACAGATCAGCTAATTGTATATTCAATCACGCGACTCGAACTGAGAAGACAAACGAATCTTGATGGAATGTTTATCGATTGGAAAACACGTTGGGTGATGAACGCTCAGAGTGATGAGATAAAATGATTGGTCCACAGTAAATGAAGCATCAATGATGAGCTACAATGCAAATGAAAAAGCAATGTAAAGATGCAGTAAATGAATACAACTGTTGGTTTGGTGGCTGTCCACTCTAACAGAGATTATCACTTCTCTTGGTTTCTATCATTTCCCTTTGTTGGTTGTTTCCAACTTTCCATTGGCAAACTTCCCTGCGTTCTCGCACATGAGTTCTGAAAACACCATGGCAACACTTTTCATCCGTTTATTGAAAAACTTGGGTTTAACTGAATAAATCTCAGATTTCACACGCTGGCGAGGTGGTCATACTTCGCGTGTTGACGGTGTACTAATCAGTGAGAACCTCGTCCCCTGGGGCTCACCGATCACACCGTGATCTCGTTCGATTTCGTTTGTAGTACCAACCTAATCAGTTCCGTCACTAACGATCGTAGAGACTGCCGTTAAATTAGTGAACACAGTGTTCATTCTTGGCGGCCTAGGATTGGAACGAATTTAACTTCTCTGATTTAGTTCATGAATAGTGTACTCAGTTGACGAACGTTCTCGTCACAGCCGTTGGGGATTCTACACCACTGGCTGTTTGTAAGTACAATATGTCACCATGTCAATTTCGCAGTCGAACACTGAGCTTATTATTAAGAAGCGGTATGCTTTGACGGGTTATCTAAATTATCAGTCCCAAAGTGATCACATTGTTCATGCGCAAATCAGAAACCGATGCACCACGCTTATCCGAGAGGATCGTTTGCATCATCAGCAACGGCTAACCGCACGTTTCGTCAGTGACTTGAAAAGCCTGTTTCGTTATAGATTCCCTACTTGGAAAGCAAAGACGGGAGTACCACAGCTCTTGGGTCTTGCAGGACTCACGAGTTCTGATACAGAAGCCGCGATTATTTTTGCGGACATCTACGGTAGCGTCTTCGCGCAGACCCCTTCAGCTCCTCAGATTCGCAATACCGACCTGATGGACGGCATTGGCGCTATGGATACTTCATCTACAGCTATTCTTGGTAGGCTTCTGCGGATTGAGGATAACTCTATTGATCCGGACTGTGTTCCACTCAAAGCATTGCACAAAGCTGTCGGACTGCTTGCCAAATTCATTAGTCTGTTATTTACGTAGTCTATCTCAAGTCACTTAGTATCCGACGGCTGGAAGTTTGTTAATATCACTCCTGTCTTGAATGTTGATGGACGTGACTATTCTGGTGATGATCGTCCGATCACTACACTGTCTTGCTAGTCAAAAGCACTGGAGACGCTTGTGTATGACTCACTCCACGAATACTTATCTTCTCGCAACTTCTTTCATCATCATCATCATCATATCAGCCATGAGCCTGACCAAAAGGTACTGTGGCTCGGGCTGCCGCTCACCTCAACAGTGACGTGGAATATCCTAGAAGAAAACGTTACTAAGAAGGTTGAAAATTAATAGAAGTCTAAGCGAAGAACTAGAAATGGTATGGATGCAGGTACGCCATTGACTGCGACACACCGCCATCTCGGATAGCGTCTCCAACCAGCGGTTTGAGTGATCACGAGGACCCCATCCAGGCAGGCGACACCTACCCACTTTACTCAGTGGAGCAGTCAGGGTTCTCATATTTCGTGACCACGTTGTCGCTTGACCACCATGTGGTTTCACCCAACTGTTGGTGGTCTCAGTATATAATGCCCGGTACGGTAAACGATCAGCTGGCATACGGAGTACGTGACCCAACCATCGCAGGCTGTGCAACGTGAGTAGTTGACCAATCGATCGCGCATCCCGAGCGTTCCGGAATACGCGCCGGCGAACTGCCGCATTGCTCACGCGATCAGTCCACTTAATGTGGGCTTTGGCGGAGACAACGATGGTCAAATACAGCAAGCTTGTTGATATCTTCCTTGCGAACAGGCCACGTTTCCGAACCATAGAGCAAAACAGAACGTACAAAAGCATTATATACTCTTCCTTTCAGCGACGGCCGAACGTCTTTACGACGCCAAAGATGACACAGACTGGCAAAGACAACTAGTGCCTTTGCTATCCTCGTTGACATCTCATCAGCAATATTACAAGCTGACGAG